>OX457026.1:91574348-91796848 GCA_949752745.1 Protula sp. h YS-2021
CACAGCGACCACTCTATCTCCCTCTCAATCCCGCAGCGACCACTCTGTCCTCCTCCCAAACCCGCAACGACCACTCTATCCCCCTCCCAATCCCACACCGACCACTCTATCCCCCTCTCTATCCCGCAGCGACCACTCTGTCCTCCTCCCAAACCCGCAACGACCACTCTATCCCCCTCCCAATCCCACACCGACCACTCTATCCCCCTCTCAATCCCGCAGCGACCACTCTGTCCTCCTCCCAATCCCACAGTGACCACTCTATCCCCCTCCCAATCCCACAGCGACCACTCTATCCCCCACTCAATCCCGCAGCCACCACTCTATCCCCCTCCCAATCCCACAGCGACCACTATCTGCCTAACAATGCCACAGACACACCATCTATCTTATTGCTGGATCAATGCACGAAATAATCCTTTCCCCTCTTTCCGCGTTTTGTTGTTCACATATGTGGTATCGATAACACCAGAGTGTTACGTGGCATTTAAATCATGTACCGTCCGAGTAAAAAACAAAAAGTGCCAGTATACAGGTAAGGTTTGTGATTTCACAGCATCGCAGCGACGGTGTGACATGCAGGGGGTCACCCATAAAGTACGAACGCAAAATGTCCGCACTTTTTGACACCCCTTCTCCTCCTGTCTGCGCGAAATTTGTGACGTCATCCTTTCGCTAAGACGGTGATGCATAAACAGTACATAGGGAAGAAAGGGTCTCTGCCTTTGCACACGCTAATGTTATAGTGAATATGACATCACAAATTTGCGCACGGAGGGAGGGAGGGGGGGGGAGAGGGGATCAAAAAGTCTGTCTCACTTACTGGGTCCTCAACGCGCGCCCACACATAGTGCTTGTATCCCTAATGTGCCACTTACAGACGGACGGACACCAACAACATGAAGGGTTCTTCTCTGTCGCTTTAGGTTTACAGTATATCAAAGTAATTATGCCCCCACTTAATTATTTGAGCCAGGCAGACAAAATAATGGTCTCGTTTCTCATCTGATTAAAATAATCACAGAGACAGGTCGGCCATAGTTTTCCCTTAAAACTTAGAGCCGGCTGGATGATTCGGGATTTTTTTTTTTTTTTTTTTGCATTCATGAAGGTTTTATATTGTCAATTCATAAGTTGCTATTTTGAAGCTTTTTTGAAGCCTTTTTATCAAGCACAAAATGCTGAGATAAAGTTCCTGCCCAAAGCCCCATTTTCGCTCCTTTTTCTGCCTTCTGGTTAAATGTTTTGACCAGTGCAATTGAAATAAATGGCTAATTCATTGCTACCCTTTCTCCCCACCCTCTCCCTCGAGGCCCCCCCCTCCCCACCTCAGATTCCGTGTAATTGCGTGTTGGGCTTTGATAATCATCAAACGCCTGCTATTGTTTCGTTTTTACTGACAAGCCTGTCCAAACAACACTTAATCTCAATTTACACTGTCAATAATCAATTTGTTTAAACAACCAACAAACGCGATTGCGCAGAGATGGGACTCAGCTCCAGAACAACTTTTTAAAAGATCAATACATAAACAGCGCCATGCCATTCGCCATAACCCTTTCCTCCGCCACCGTCCATTACACTGGCACCAGTCCCGACAAATCGTGTTCCAGCTATTGCTGTGGCAGTCTACCGGCCAATGCATTGTCTTGTGTAAGCATCCGCTTCGGTTTCTGTGACAAAGTAACGAGCAGCAAGTGGGGCAGGGGGAGGGGGCGGGGTGGTGGGGGGGGGGGTGGAATCAATGACTATTCATTGATCTCCCGGGGCAATGATGGCACTTTACTTCATTAAGCGATCCTCTGCTTGCTTCGCCAACAAGACGAGCATTTACAATACTACAGCTATTGCGCTATTCAACAACATATATATGGGCCACTCAACACTAACTGAATGGGCAGACCGAAGCCAAGTGGCTTTTATTACAAACGCATGAAACTGGATAAAGCTAGGTCTTGAGAATGATGTCCAAGTCGATCTGAAATATTAAGCTGGGATCCGTTGGAATCACCAAAAGATCCACCCTACTAACTATCACTTCCAATAACTAAGATCAGTGAATTGCTTGTGCGTAGCTAAATCAAAGCTGTTGCCAAAAAGAGGTGTAACTGGACTTAGCTGCAATGCAAAAGTAACCAAAGAAAGGAAGGACAGAAAACAAAATAAAAATAAAGTAGAAGTAAGGTCAACTTTTTAAATATAAAATGAACATATAGAAAGCCCAAAACAAACTGTATACAAACGCTATTCTCATGTATTATGGCGGTATATTTGTACAAAAATTTCATGGCGTTCGCGCTCCAACATTTAGTTTTGATCGCAATGGTATTTATGTGCAATTAATAGATGAGAAAATATTTAATTCTTTCGCGAACCACTTTTTATGTTATCCAAGTCTCTATTAATTTCCGCACGTGGTTTTTATTATTAAAAAAATAAATGATAGAATGAATTCAATTTATCGCGCCCTATAATTAACTTTTCGCGTTCCAAAATTAAGAAATTAAATTTCGTGATAAAACGCATGGTCAGGCAAACGTTCTTTAAAACACAAGACGTTTAATTTTGGTGCGGGACAAAATTATGGCGAAATTAACATATGAAATGTAAATGTTGCGCGGCTAAGAAAATTGTCGCGAGGCTATTCAAATGAACGCGAGAAAAAATAAAATGTACAACATGTACGTTTTGATTTTTTGTTCAAATATACCGCCATAATGTATAATCGCCACGCCATGATCACGTATAAACGCCATGCTATGGTCACGTGTGCACGTCAAGCTGTGCTCACGAATGCGGGTTACACTATGCTCATGTGTACATGTCACGTTCTGCCCACGTATATTGGCCTTTCTGTGCTAGCATCTCCACACCACGCTATGCACACGTATACACACCACGCTATGCACACGTATACACACCACGCTATGCTCACGTATACACACCACGCTATGCTCACGTATACACACCACGCTATGCTCACGTATACATGCCATGCTATGCTCACGTATACACATCACGCTATGCTCACGTATACACACCACGCTATGCTCACGTATACACACCACGCTATGCTCACGTATACACACCACGCTATGCTCACGTATACACGCCACGCTATGCTCACGTATACACACCACGCTATGCTCACGTATACACACCACGCTATGCTCACGTATACACACCACGCTATGCTCACGTATACACTCCACGCTATGCTCACGTATACACGCCATACTATGCTCACGTATACACGCCATACTATGCTCACGTATACATGCCATGCTATGCTCACGTATACACGCCATACTATGCTCACGTATACACGCCATACTATGCTCACGTATACACGCCATACTATGCTCACGTATACATGCCATACTATGCTCACGTATACACGCCATACTATGCTCACGTATACACGCCATACTATGCTCACGTATACACGCCATACTATGCTCACGTATACATGCCATACTATGCTCACGTATACACGCCATACTATGCTCACGTATACAAGCCATACTATGCTCACGTATACATGCCATACTATGCTCACGTATACACGCCATACTATGCTCACGTATACACGCCATACTATGCTCACATATACACACCACGCTATGCTAACGTATACACACCACGCTATGCTCACGTATACACACCACGCTATGCTCAAGTATACACGCCACGCTATGCTCACGTATACACACCACGCTATGCTCACGTATACACGCCACGCTATGCTCACGTATACACACCACGCTATGCTCACGTATACACGCCACGCTATGCTCACGTATACACGCCACGCTATGCTCACGTATACACACCACGCTATGCTCACGTATACACGCCACGCTATGCTCACGTATACACACAACGCTATGCTCACGTATACACACCACGCTATGCTCACGTATACACACTACGCTATGCTCACGTATACTCACCACGCTATGCTCACGTATACACACCACGCTATGTTCACGTATACACACCACGCTATGCTCACGTATACACACCACGCTATGCTCAAGTATACACACCACGCTATGGTCACATATACACACCACGCTATGCTCACGTATACACACCACGCTATGCTCACGTATACACGCCATACTATGCTCACGTATACACGCCATACTATGCTCACGTATACACGCCACGCTATGCTCACGTATACACACCACGCTATGCTCACGTATACACGCCACGCTATGCTCACGTATACACCACGCTATGCTCACGTATACACACCACGCTATGCTCACGGATACACGCCACGCTATGGTCACGTATACAAACCACGCTATGGTCACGTATACACACCACGCTATGGTCACGTATACACACCACGCTATGGTCACGTATACACAACACGCTATGGTCACGTATACACACCACGCTATGGTCACGTATACACACCACGCTATGCTCACGTATACACACCACGCTATGCTCACGTATACACACCACGCTATGCTCACGTATACACGCCATACTATGCTCACGTATACACGCCATACTATGCTCACGTACACATGCCATACTATGCTCACGTATACACGCCATACTATGCTCACTTATACACGCCAAACTATGCTCACGTATACACACCACGCTATGCTCACGTATACACACCACGCTATGCTCACGTATACACACCACGCTATGCTCACGTATACACGCCACGCTATGCTCACGTATACACGCCACGCTATGCTCACGTATACACACCACGCTATGCTCACGTATACACGCCACGCTATGCTCACGTATACACACCACGCTATGCTCACGTATACACGCCACGCTATGCTCACGTATACACACCACGCTATGCTCACGTATACACGCCACGCTATGCTCACGTATACACACCACGCTATGCTCACGTATACACACCACGCTATGCTCACGTATACACACCACGCTATGCTCATGTATACACACCGCGCTATGCTCACGTATACAAACCACGCTATGCTCACGTATACACGCCACGCTATGCTCACGTATACACACAACGCTATGCTCACGTATACACACCACGCTATGCTCACGTATACACACTACGCTATGCTCACGTATACTCACCACGCTATGCTCGGGTATACACACCACGCTATGCTCACGTATACACACCACGCTATGCTCACGTATACACACAACGCTATGCTCACGTATACACACCACGCTATGCTCACGTATACACGCCATACTATGCTCACGTATACACGCCACGCTATGCTCACGTATACACACCACGCTATGCTCACGTATACACGCCACGCTATGCTCACGTATACACACCACGCTATGCTCACGTATACACACCACGCTATGCTCACGTATACACGCCACGCTATGGTCACGTATACAAACCACGCTATGGTCACGTATACACACCACGCTATGGTCACGTATACACACCACGCTATGGTCACGTATACACACCACGCTATGGTCACGTATACACACCACGCTATGCTCACGTATACACACCACGCTATGCTCACGTATACACACCACGCTATGCTCACGTATACACACCACGCTATGCTCACGTATACACGCCATACTATGCTCACGTATACACGCCATACTATGCTCACGTATACATGCCATACTATGCTCACGTATACACGCCATACTATGCTCACGTATACACGCCATACTATGCTCACGTATACACACCACGCTATGCTCACGTATACACACCACGCTATGCTCACGTATACACACCACGCTATGCTCACGTATACACGCCACGCTATGCTCACGTATACACGCCACGCTATGCTCACGTATACACACCACGCTATGCTCACGTATACACGCCACGCTATGCTCACGTATACACACCACGCTATGCTCACGTATACACACCACGCTATGCTCACGTATACACACCACGCTATGCTCACGTATACACACCACGCTATGCTCACGTATACACACCACGCTATGCTCACGTATACACACCACGCTATGCTCACGTATACACACCACGCTATGCTCACGTATACACACCACGCTATGCTCACGTATACACGCCACGCTATGCTCACGTATACACACCACTCTATGCTCACGTATACACACCACGCTATGCTCACGTATACACACCACGCTATGCTCACGTATATACGCCACCATCTTGAGGAATTGGGTGGGTTTCATGAGTTTTTAGATGGAGTCTATCTACAGAGGTAAAGAAAGCTAAGGGTATTTACGGTGTAACAAAAGAGTTATACATGGAAAGGCCTGAAATCTACAGCATGGAGTTTTATCTTTTCCTTGCTTTTTCTTCAATTAAATGGATCGAAAAATAAGAGTCAGGTCAGTAACTACATTATTAAATTGGATGGATGTTGGACAGAAGTTCTAGTTTGGGATTGACTTCTGCACAACAGTGTACCACAGAACAAGCACACCAACACAGCACGGCAACGACCTACACGGCAACAGGCGGTCTCCCCCCTGGCGCTTTCCCCCTTGGTGGTGTCCCCCTGGCGTCCCCCCCCCCCTAGCTGGTCTCCCCCTGTCCTTCTCCCCCGCCCCTACGGCAGATTTTTTATTTTGAAACTTACATCAGCAAAACTTACATCCCCCTTGGTGGTGTCCCCCTGGCGTCCCCCCCCCCCCCCCCTAGGTGGTCTCCCCCTGTCCTTCTCCCCCGCCCCTACGGCAGATTTTTATTTTGAAACTTACATCAGCAAAACTTGTACATTTCACTCTTTTTTCCCTTCTCCCGCCCCTCAAACTTGCTTTCCTTACTGATGTATGAAGACCAATGGGTTAATGATGTTTTTAATCTATGTAATTAAGTGATTGATGTATTGAGTTTTCGAATTAATGAAATGTCTGATCTACTGTTGTGCTGATTGTATAACTTAAAACTATAAGGTGGATTTTATTTGGGAGACACAGTAAAGCTGGTGATCTGTAAATTAAATTTCGTGATCGCATTTGAAAGATCAGTTTACAGTAAAGTGTTTGATTGTAATTTCTTAATTGGATTTTAAAGCAGATTCATTTTCTATTGATAATTATGCAAGTGGATGAAAGGTGAGGTTGAAAATTAAAAAAGGAATTAAAGGAATGGAATGTACAAGTTCTGCTGTTTTACTGACTAAAAAAATCTGCCATGGGGGGGGGGGGAGAGAGAGAGAGAGAGAGAAGGACGGGGGGGGAGTCAGCCTACGGGGGAAGATCGCCAGGGGGGAGTTGGTAGGGGGAGTCCGCCGGGGGGGGGGGGACCGCCTAGACCTGACTTACACAGGCTGCAATGGCCTTATTTGACACGGCAGCTGGGCTTCAAATATGAGTAAATACAACCGCCAACAGCGTAATTACAAAGGCTTAAAATAGCTGTCACTTCACTCCCATCTGAGTGGTATGATTAAGATTTGAATGTTGCCATATTTGTTTTGTGTAAAAAATATGCTCATTTATGCCGTTATGACATTTGTAAAGACAGGCTTCTACTCCCACGCAGAATCCCAGTTGACATTCCAATGTTCGTCAAACGTCGACTTGAGGCCGTGACGTAGGCCATGGCCAAATGCCAACACAAAATTTGGTTGTAATTTGGTTGTGATTCATCGCGACCATAAATGTGTTTCCCGTTACGTTTCTTCAACGTTGTAATTTACGTTTAATCAACGTTTCAATTTAGTCACGACCAAAAGCAAATTTTATCGACGTTTAATCAACGTCTTTTGGCTCAATTTTGAAAAAAAAATTGAACAAGAAATGTTATTTAGACGTTACTTTTGGTGTTGACCAAACAGCAGTTATCCCCGATATCTTTTTAACGTTTTTGTGCAACGTTAAAATGGCCGTGGAATTTACAACGTTCTTTAGATGTTGCTGTATGGTCACAGCCTCTCACCAAGTCCAACGTCTGGTCTACGTCATTATTGCAAAGGTCAACAGATATGGAAAACTGGACTCGGTACAGGCGCCAAACAATTGACGTTGTATAGACTATATAGTTACAGCCGAATAACAAACCCGATCGAATAATCGGTCATATCGATCAATAATTGGAGCCGGGACAGAGCGCTGAGAAAAAAAGTCAAACAGGAGGAAATAAAATTGAGCATTTGAGTAGCACGTTCAAGTTTTTCCTGTTTGCTTGTGAAAAATATTCGTGAAAACTGAACTTCATAATATATCGGACCCAAAATCGAACGTCTTGTATCTTTCCAACGCCGAACCCCAACATTCAGCCTCATCAGCATAACGTTGGTTCGACTCACACAATCGCCGAAAGCCGACGCTCAACCAACGCTCGATCGCACCGTCTATCCAATATCGATCGAACATCACATGATTATTGGGATGGCTTGAAATAGAGGACGTGCTAGAAAACTAAACAACTGTAAGATGAGACCTTGCCATACTTAGTAATATTTTTTAAAACTAAAAATGAAAAAAAAAACAAAAAAACCGAGCGCGTCTGTTCCATCTAGTTGAGTTTTCCTAACATCATTATGGTTCTCAAACAATTCGTGGCCAGTTTCATGGAAGGCTGTAAGAGGACTTCAGGGATTCGTCAAGGTATTTTTCATGAAGATCCAATTAGCTCTACAAAAGGGAAAACTAAAAACTGCCGCAGTGCTTAAGTCCGTCGCCTACTCAGTTTTAGATGTGAATCGTTCTGTTCTTATTGGGGTTAATATAGACCTCTTTTTATTCTTTTCACAGCAGAACATTTTCCCTGTCAACACGAGGGCAGTTATGAAGTTAATTATACAAAATGCACGGTTCGGTCTGAATTCATTAATGCGAATCCTATGCCCAACGCTAATCCACATTGGTGAGCTACCTCCAGACTTAAAAAAAACTGTATTTTGGAAATGGAGGTCCCCAGAGTGCAACCGTTTTTGCTGTGACAAAATGCGGCACGTTGCTCAGTTGGTGATTCTTCTGGAATCATTTCTTGCTTCGTTAACCTTATTTATTACTGGCAAATCAAATTTCACAGAAGCGTCCATGGTGTTGGGATAGCTTTTATGAGACTGAAAAAACGTGGTGATAAATAGACACATATTAATGATTTGCTGACTAATGGCTATCCTGAACTGTGCTCAGTTTTATTAATTGCATTATTACTTTCTCCAGTTGCAGGAATTAATTACAATTGTAATTCAGTTTTCACAGTTGTTTCGTCCCCCACCGCGCACCCCCACCCCCAATTCTTGTTGTACTTCATAAAGCTAAGAATCACCGACCGTCAATTCCAAAGAGAAAATAAATTTGTTGGAAATCTGCATTATTTTTATTTACTTTTTAATTCGGTTTAATTTTCCTGGATTCGGAACTTTAACCCTTTGAAGCAGCAGAGCAGACAACAATGAATTGACAACATTCTCGCGCACATTATCGCCCACGTTACAATATTACCGTTGTTAAATACCAGCTGGCCTCATAGCGACTGCCCTGGTATTCGCAAAAGTTAATTGTGCAGTTAACTGTACTCTTAGAAGCGGAAATCGGTTGATCTAGCTGTATCAAGCAAACAATTTTATGTGGGTTTTTGTTTGTCAAATGGCTTAAATTTATGCATTCACTTTCGAATATTTCGGATGCCAATAGAGCAGTTAAGGGAATCAGTTGTACAATTAACTTTTGTGAATACGGCCACTGGTTGTTAAATAATGAGACCAGTCCGAGTCCACAGAATTGCGCTACTCAAAACCGGCGCAAAAAAGAGACACGTTTGGAAGAGAGCGAGAGGGCTGTAGGGAAACTAGACAAGGATCGGGGTCACAAATGACCGCGTGGATTGATGCGACACAGCAGTAACGATGACAACATCACCTTACTGGCAACCTCTCCGCCAACAATACAAACAGATTAACGCCTGATTAACTACGCTTCGGTTACTAGACTCAGAAATGCAACAGCTGGCCATTGAAACTCAAGGAGCAAAACAAATGAATCCGAGAAAATCGACCGAAAATGGCAAACAAGCGACTAAGACGGGATTTGTAACCTTATACTCCATAATCATCTCTCTCTCTCTCTCTCTCTCTCTCTCTCTCTCTCTCTCTCTCTCTCTCTCTCTTTCTCTCTCTCTCCCTCTCTCTCTCTCGCTCTCTCTTTCTCTCTCTTGGAGTAGAGAGGCCACGGGCCTGCGACAAGGTTTCAATCCCGTGAAGAAAAAGAAGAGACCGACCGCCTACAACACATCACAGTATATAACGGCAGTTCTGCCATCACGAACCATCCAAAAAACAGTGAGCAAATCAACGCAGAGAGAAGAAGGGAGGACGTCTTGCAGTTTGTTACATTAATGACATTTAATTTTTGATGTAATTTAATTTTTGCACCTGTTCTTGTTCTCGTATTTCAAATCATTCCACCTGAAGATTTCTTCACTGGTTTCGTGCCGTGTGTGTGTGTGTATGTGTGTGTGTTTTGTCATCTTTACCTGCTCAAAAAGCTGTTAATTGCCGCAGGAAGTGTCTCCGTTACAGGATATTGTTACCCGAGGCATTTAATTAAAACTAATTTGCTTTATAGTGGCGTTGTTGAGGTGCAGAGCATTGCCACTCACCTCCAGGCACTGGCTGTTGACAGCCAGTATAAAACGTAAAAAACATGAGAGTGTCGAGAACGGCTAAAATCGTGCTTAACTAATAAAAGGATGGAAATATACGAATCGAAACTTACAACAGGAAGAGTGGGCAGCTTGTGCTCAAGTGAGTAGGGTGTTAGATGAATTCGAAAAGTCTTCCTTTCGCCTTATCTAACGCTCTTTTCATACTGCGGATTAGATTAGGATTTGCTTTTAATGTCGGCCGTGCCTAAGTAAGCAAACTAATCTGGCAATATTATTTTCATACTGTGACTTAAAACTGGGCTTCACTAATCCTGGCCGGTATAAATCCGTGCCCTTTCGTACTGCAGAATTGCTTAGGATTAGCTTAAGTACTGCGCATCAGAATAAAACGTTACTCTTCAACGTTGCGTCTTCACGATGTTTGGAAATTTTAAGCTAAACTTAAGTAAATGCGTTGAGCGTTTACACTGTGACTTTGCTTAGGATTAACTAGGATTACCTAGAATCAGTACTTTTCATCATGTGGATTTGCTCAGGATTTCTCAAGCTGATCCCGAGCAAATCCAGAGAAATATAACAGTTAAAAATAAAACGTATGATTACTACGCCAGGGCTCCATTGTTAGGGTATCACGTCAAGATTACAGTTTTTTTTATCCACAAATGTTGAGGTATGCCAGCAACCTTTTTTGCGATTTTAAACCTTTTTTTTGGGGGGGGGGGGATTTTTAATTGGATGAAAAGAATTGGGTCGCAACGCCGCACCCCTCCCTCTTACCCCGCCCCCGCCCTCCTTATATCCGCCAATCTGGCCTTCCACTTAAAAAGGTCAATTAACAAATCACTTAAGGGTGAAACGTGGCACCAAAATTAAGACGTCTGAGTCGTGAGCGATGGAGTGTCTGCTGTGCAGTCATCCGTTTTTTTTTTTTTGTTTTTTTTTGGTTTTTTTTTTAACAAAGTAGTTGGCCTTGTTACTCCACCGGATGGTAAGTGGCATTATTATGTCGAAGTCACTCATTTTCTTTTTATAACTGAGAAGTCTGTCAGATCAGCTCTTCTTTAACGACCCGTCAAATGACGTCACTCAATGGTACGTCTTCACCCGAAGCTTGCAATCAAGTCAGCTGGAGCCAGGACAGATGTGTTACGTCCTTGAAGATTTAGTGGTCCAAGGAAAGCAAATATATGTGACTGACCCCGAGAAACAATCCATGTGACAAGAGGAGCTTTTATTAGAAATAAAAATTGGGCCAAAGACCGTCGTGAAATCGGGGAAAGTCGAACTGGCTGGCAGAGTTCTTCAGAAAACATCAGTTCTTCTTGGCGAACGCAGGACAACTATAAACATCTCCATTCCTCACCGCCCCTCAAGCAAAATCATACAGCAGAGACCAAACACAGGCAAAGTGACACCACGCTACGACAGCGCACATCCGTGAAAAATTCCACACTGGCATGCACCAGTGCAATGAAACACACAAAAAATACATTTCCTTCTTCTATAGATGGGAACTTCCCAGCAGGCGGGAAGGCGCTCAACATTGTCAACAGACGTTGTCTCGTGACGTTTGAAAAAGAAAAGAATATTGTTTCGATGTCAACACACCGACGCTTTTGCAAATGTCTATAACGTCACATCATGACACTTGTCTCATTGAATATTATTTCTTAAAGACTTCCCCAAAACAATCCCCAGCCGAAGTACTTTGCTTAATGAACACATGTCTGACGTCATATTGAGACGTCATAACAACGTTGTCTCGTTGTCTAAGGTTTCTTTGCAACGACCAGGTGTTTGTTCGACCCTGAAATCCGGAAACATTAAAAGTAAAAGCAGAATTCTGATATTTAAGCAAAGGCGGAATATCGAGGCCAAGAGATGATGTATTAGACAACAAAATCTATTTGCCAGATACTAGCTTTATGAAAAAAAATCTTTCACCTAAGCGGCTTTAAGAGCTGTAAAAGCTAATGTGTCCTAATGGACGTCATTTTGGATTTCAAATCGATCTGGAAACAAATATCTCACTCAGACTGCAGTTTCGTATCCAGTGGAGGTAACGGGGAAGGCTGGGGCTGTGACTGTGCCCAGTGGAGGTAACGGGGAAGCCTGGGGCTATGACTGTGCCCCATCGGGGGTAACGGGGAAGCCTGGGGCTATGACTGTGCCCCATTGGGGGCAACGGGGAAGCCTGGGGCTGTGACTGTGCCCCAGTGGAGGTAACGGGAAAGTCTGGGGCTGTGACTGTGCTTCAGTGGAGGTAACGGGGAAGCCTGGGGCTATGACTGTGCCCCATCGGGGGTAACGGGGAAGCCTGGGGCTATGACTGTGCCCCATTGGGGGCAACGGGGAAGCCTGGGGCTGTGACTGTGCCCCAGTGGAGGTAACGGGAAAGTCTGGGGCTGTGACTGTGCTTCAGTGGAGGTAACGGGGAAGCCTGGGGCTATGACTGTGCCCCATCGGGGGTAACGGGGAAGCCTGGGGCTATGACTGTGCCCCATTGGGGGCAACGGGGAAGCCTGGGGCTGTGACTGTGCCCCAATGGAGGTAACGGGAAAGTCTGGGGCTGTGACTGTGCCCCGCTTAGGCCTGATCTTCGGAAGCAACACGAAAAGTTGAGAGTATGTTCTTACAACCACCCCCCCCCCCCAACTCTTTATAAAAATAACTAAAGGGTCAGCAACAGTTATACATACAACTCCGCAAGGATGTTTTTTCGAGGTCATGATGATGACGTCAGCATCAAACATTTGAGCGTCGAACATGCTGATCCCAGTCACGGCAAGCAGAATGCTTGACGTTTACCGACGCAAGCATAACGCGTGACGTTTGCCGACAGCGCGCGGGTGAAGCAACAAGTAACAACAACACAGGTGTGTGAGACCTGAGTCAGATCAATGACATCGCCAATATCAGACACGGAAGGCATCGTTCTGTGACTGGCACACTCATTACCTTATTTACCACTTTACCCGTATTCAATAACTTAGATTAAACTCACACTCAAATTGAGGCTCAAATTCACTTGATTATTTGAATTTGAGCTTTTCAGCGGGAGAAATATTTGCTTATATAATTTAAAATGAGTAAAATAGAGTACTTTAAAACAGGTTATGGTGAGCAGCAAAGGGTCGCTGGAGCTTTTATTTGACTTAAAATTCACTCAATTTTAAGTCACCTTGATGCTGGCTCAAAGTAAACGCGGGTCTAGACTCAATATGAGCCTCAATTTTATTTACTGAATGAGTGAAGCTCATGCTGTGCTCACAATTTGAGCCCCGTTACTGAATGCGGGCAGTGGTGCACACCTACGAACAAAGTGCAACATGTCAACGAAGCCGCTCCCAGCATGCAACAACTTCATACATCGTCTCATCACTGTTGAACGCAGGAGTTGGTGAGCTTGGCGAAAACGTGTACAGCTTACACAATGCACAAGACAGCTTATTGAATTAATGCTCTTTTATACTGCGGATTTGCTCAGAATTAGTTAATCTTATCTCAAGTAAATAGACAGTATGAAAAGAGCAAAACCCTGATGCACCACTGAAAATTTTTGTTTTTGTTTTTCTTGTTGTCTGGTAAATGCAGCCCAGTCTCAGTCCCCTGTTTGCTTTCCTACTTTCAATATTGTCTCCAGTGACATTTTTATGTTTTGTATTTGAGTGAGTTAATGAACAATTTAACATTAATTAACTAATAGCGCATTCGTGGAAGCATCGAAACCACGCCAACGCCTTAAGACTTTCATGAATCATATTATTCGTTAACTGAAACCTTTATGGGTAGGTATTAAAAGAGATGAAATGAGACGGAACAACACAGCAGGGAGACAGCAGAACATCCGGGGACGGGAAAATATACTCATGTACTTTAGACAGTATACACACTTTTGTGGAATATTACCGAAAATAATAAAGCTTCATTTTTGAAATTCCACAAGATAGGTTGGATGTTTATTGTACACTCTTTTTTGCTGTTCACGCCTTGCTATGACCATTAAAACTTCAGTACTGATCATGAGCGGGATTTAAGCAATGTTGTTTCAGTGCACAATATACACACAGTAGATCACGAAATTTCTTGTGGTATGAATGCATTTAGGTGTCTTATTGAACATTTTTGTGTGGAACTTAAAGACGCAATGCCACGGCTTTCTGAACGCGAGAG
This sequence comes from Protula sp. h YS-2021, assembly GCA_949752745.1. Lineage (NCBI taxonomy): Eukaryota > Metazoa > Annelida > Polychaeta > Sabellida > Serpulidae > Protula > Protula sp. h YS-2021. The sequence continues at coordinate 91,589,104 of OX457026.1, forward strand.
GTACCGGGTTTCAGGCATGCTGGAAAGTGGACTTTCTGTACGGGACATCGCTAACCGATTTGGGTGTACCCGAGCAACGGTTTATCGGCTGCGAGAGAGGCATAGAGCAACGGGGAATAGCCATGATCGACCTCGACCAGGACAACCCCGTGTAACGACGCCCCAGCAGGATCGGTACATCCGTTTAGTGCACTTACGCAACAGGTTCCAGAGTGCTACGCAAAAGGCGGCAGTAACACCAGGCAGACGGAACAACCGGATAAGCCGAATGACAATGTCAAGATGTTTGGCGGAACACGGGATACGTGCTCGTAGACCTTATCGAGGCATGGTACTGGACGCACGAAGACGCCGCTTAAGACGGGAGTGGGTACTGGCAGACCAAGTGGCCCCCCACATCCAGCAAAACAACAACGCCATGTTTATGCAGGATAACGCGAGACCGCATGTTGCCAGAGACAGTTTACTGTACCTGCAACACAATAACGTTAACATCTTGCCGTGGCCACCTTACTCTCCAGACAAGGACCCCACAGAACATGCCTGGGATTCGCCTCCAAGAAATCATGCCGAACTGCACCAAGCATTGATCCAGGAGTGGCACCGCTACCCTCAATGGAGGATTAACCGTCTCATTTGCTCGATGCCAAGAAGGATTGGTGCTCTGCTTCACGCTGGAGGTGGTCACACACGTTATTGAAGTGCTTTGTTTTTTACTGAAACTGTGAACGGTGAAAACTGGACCTACTCTTGTTTCAAATTGAACTCCGTCGAAACATTGTTACTCTTCGTTGTCAATTTGTTGTTTTGTCCGCTAGTGAGCATTTATGCAATCTTGTTTCAGCGAAAATAGAATTTCTCCATGCTAAATAGTTTTAAAGATAGAAAAACTTCAAAATAGTGTACACTTTTTAATGTGCGTGAGTATATGTGACGTCAACAGTGGCTTGTGCCATCTGTGACGTCTTTTAGGCCCAAAGGTCCACATTGAGCTCCAAATCGCTCTATTTCTAACTATTTCCGAAGTAATGGTCAAACTCCGGTTTTTTATTTTGACCTTGACCAAGAAGGTCAAGATCAGCGCGATATCTACTATGTCTTTGAGATTCGAAAATTAACTCAAAATCGCCATATTTGTTACCGTTTTCGAGATACTGGTAAACTCAGAGATTTTGGCCTGGACCTTGACCCACAGGGTCAAGGTTACTGAGATACCTCTTAATTTACGTCTTTTAGGCCCATTAGATCGAAAATCAGCTCGAAAGCGCTTCTCTATCTTTATTCGTTTTCGAGAGGATGCCCAACTTCTGGTTTTCTACCTTGACCTTGGCCGAGAAGCTTCTAACCGTTCCCGAGAAAATCGTTTTATCGTTAACGGTTCACGCTGTACAAAAATCACATGACCTTTGACATTGACACTCAAGGTAAAGATTAAAGTTTTGAGGTTACTCCCTACTAAGATCGTATATGTGGTCGAGTAAAGATATGGATCCCATTTGTTGCTATTTATCGCGAAAATAGGGGTCCTAAAATAATTTGACCTCAGTTTGACATTGACGTTTGAGGTTAATTCAAACTTTTTGCGATTCTACCGAGTCCTGATGACTCTCTGCGCGTGTACGAAATTTGGCGCTCAGTCGACAAGCAGTCTGGTACGAGTTATCTGGAAACTATTTTGAGGTAAAACCATTTTGCCCTATAAGCTCAAGGTCAAAAACGTTTGCGATCCCAGCGAAATCTTATCATCCTCCAGACGTCTACCATATTGCGCCTAAGGATCCAGGAGGAGTTGTCTGGAAACCACAGAACTAGAATTGAGCAAAAAAATAAAGAAAAAAGGCAAATAAGAAGAAACTCAAGGAATAACTACAAACTTATCCCCATTTGGAAACAAAGCTGCAAGCAAAAGGACGGATGGAAATGGCGACAATCTGTCCGAGAAAAATGACACGAATTATGTCACATCAGTCTGCTCGGTTTGTCGATCCAAAGATGTGAACTTGTATTCAACGGCTGCTGATTCCTGTGTCAGAAAGACAGGCCTGACCTATCACAAGCACATTATTGAGACACAATGACTTCCGCCATCATCATAATATACAGGTCGTTAATGTGATACGGCAGTGAGTAAAGGTCAAGTCACCTCATTATAAGTTCTCTCAAGACAAAAAGAAACAAGAGCTACAGGTGACAAGACCCACAGAGTAACAAGACACGAACTCCATAAAATGCGAATCGAAAACTTATTGAGATATATTGAAACAGCACATTTGGTATAACAGATATATTCTTGTGCAAAACTCCGCTATCTTCTACAGTGAATTATACCAAAGGAACATTAAATATATTGGCGATGTTCTTAATTAAGAGAGAAACTTAGTGACTCCAATGGACATAAGAAGTACATTTAATCTTAACTTAACCATACTAAAACATAATAGTTTAATAGCTGCAATCCCTAAATCCTGGAAGCAAGTAATTTACTTAAATGCCCAAAATAGATAGGCAAAGTGTAGAAACAACACCGTCCCTCTCAAAACAACATTTTATGAATCACCAGTACTTAAAAATGAATTCTAAAAATACATATCGCAGCTTTATACGAGAGCAATACGTTATTCAGTCCTGAACTCTATTGGAACATTTTATAAAAAATAATTTGAATTTAAGTGAATTTGCCTTTGACATAAAAAAGATGCTTGGATTAGTAAAGAGTGCTTGTGCTGAAAAAGACCTTCAGTTCGCTATTGACTTTGTCTTATTACAGGCACGTATATTCATACATAGATGCCATTTTAAAAATCGGAAAACATTTTTACTGAATTCTTAATATTTCTTAAAGCTAAACTGCAAATTGAAAAACTATTAAGAAAAAAAAGAGCGACCGACGTTTTAAATAAAATTGATTTCTTGTTATCAAGAATGAGATACATGTGTAGCTATGGTTGTTAGGACAAAATTCTCTTAGTACATGATTACTGTATCAGCAGCAACAAAAAATGTCATTTGCAGTAATTATTAGTAACTATCAGTTTGACTGATATTGTTAAATATGTCCCGGTTATATCTGAACTGATAATAAAAAAAGACACACCTGCAAAATATAGCGGACAGTTGCCGAAAATTTTAATTCTGTCATGAAATATTTCCTATATCACCTACTTTAATTTCATCCTGGGCAGCGAATGAGATGCAAAGTTGCCTTAATCACTTGAATTTGTTTTATTTTGATGTGAATATCCTCAATATGATGTGAAAATGCACACTGAAAAGTTCTAACGGACCGCATAACCGAATTCAGTGTAATAATTGACGCCAACGCGCCCTGGTCAGTCTGGAAGGTTTTTACAAAGCAAAGCTATGTAAAGACTTGGCCTTATAGTTTCTGAAAATTCGAGTCTCGATGCAAAGTGTGTACATTTTTTATCTATTTTGACTAATGGTTGATCGCTAAAGTTCAAGTCAATTTCAAATATATATATATATTCATCTTGTTAGCGGCGTACATACCAATTTACCAGCGATCACTTTGCCAATTTCCATTTTGCCAACACACCCCTACCATTTTCCCAGTTTCCACTTTGTTCCTACATCCAGTTATTTGATAGCCATCCCAGGTTCTTTACCGTGCTTTTGGCGCGCCATAAAGGCGCCACAGTTGTTTGTGTGAAAATTGCGCACGTTATGGGAGAGCCACCGAAGGAAAGAGTACGAAGAGCATGCGCAGAAGCGCCTTAGAACCCTTGAGCAAATTACGGTCTGGATCCAAAACACTGGAAGATTTTTAAGGGGTGTTGGACATTGCATTAAGTTAGGGCGTTGAATTATTAAGTTGGAACTTTGTGTAAATTTTTGCTTAACAGAAAGAGATTGCGCAGCAGTCAGGAGTAGAAATCGACGGTAGATTAGGAAGCTATTTGAGTGTAAAGTGCAATTACTGAGTTAAATTTGACAGAAGATTAGTGAGATAGTTTGTGATTCAGCAGCAGTCCTCAGTACAAATTGTCATGGAATCAAGTCGGTGTGTAAGGATTACTGTGGGGAATTAAAGTTAAAGTGTCAGAAAAGTATCCAATTGAGATAGTACGAGGCGTCAATATGGAGTCTGTTATTGTTCAAAAAAGTATTGTATGCTTTTCTTTGTCTTTTATTTTTCTATAAAGAATAAAAAATACTTCTTTATACAAAAATGTTATTGGAATGGAAACAAAAATGGAAATTGGTTAAATAGTCAAAGAGTGTTGGCAAAATGGGAATTGGCAAAATAGCCATTGGCAAAGTGGTCGTTGGCAAAGTGACTGCTGGCAAAACGACCTACCTAAAGCTTGGACGAGTTCACTAACTGGGGTTTAGCAAAACGATATGCCATGTGTTTACCGGCTCATGGTCTGGAGGAGTTCACTGACAGAAGTTGAGCTATACTACATGCCATGTGTTTACCGGCTATTGTCTTGGAGAAATGTACTAACGGAAGTTGAGCTATACCGACTCATGGCTCGTTTAAGAAAAGAATTTCAAAAAAAAAAAAAAACTCTGAAAGACCCCAGTCTGGTGTTGATATACACAGGGGAATTTTGGCTCTTTCAGCAAATACTAAATCCAACTATTACCTTTTCAACGAAAAATATACAATTTCTTTCAGGAAATGACTGTCCCCTAAACAGATTTACGCCTTACTGTGTATCCTGTTTCCCATATAGGATGACTTATGAAATAATATTCTATCTTGAAAGGTCACAGGAAACAATTAAGAAAGCCTCGAAGCAGGTTTCGGGTCCACAGCTCCACTGCGAAAAGTAATTTCCGTTCCTAATTGAGTCTGTAGCTCTATGAAAAGTTCTTTTCAACGCCAACGAAAAAGAGCGTGACTATCTTAATTGGTTCTCTCTCTCTCTCTTTTCTGTCACATTTTTTCTGTATGAAGTTTATATGAAGTTTGACATTTTCCTGAATCAAATTTGCTATTTGAAAGCTACAGCTACAGCATAAAATGTAACAAAAACACGATTAAAAATAACAAAAAAATTGAATACAGTACTGATTTTCGTATTATTTCAGAACATGAAAAACGTCATCAAAATGATACGGGGATGTTTAGCATAAACCCGGGGGAAGGGGGGCACACACGATCTAACTAGTTAGCATGCGTCTCCATGACTTTTTCAAACGATCCCTAAACGTGGTTTACTAATTTTGAATTAATAACCCCTATTTCACCTAAACGCGGAGTAAATTTTTGAAAGAGCCTCCTCTTTTTATGGAAAACGCGGAGTACTGCATGACAAATTACTCCCCCCTATTTTTCAACGAAATTGGCACTCCGCGCTGACCGCGCCTGGCCTCAAAATTACACCCCCACCCTTTGTCCGGGTTTTTTTCTCCCGCACTCTTTTTGAAACAACTCGACGGTGAAAGGATATCTTTTGAGTGTGAAGAAAGAAATAATAGACTTGATTGGGCACATTTTGTTCAGTTCCGTTGCACAATTGACAGCGTCATTTCCGGTGTGTGTGGCTCTTCATTTTACTGTGGCGGGGGGGGGGGGGTGGAGGGGGAGAGGGGCGGGGCGTGGATAAACGTTATGCCACTATGGGCTGGACAAACAATGGCAATTCTCACATTGGGGCATAATCAAGTGACCTGGAAGATTTTTTGCGAAATTGACCCAATTGAATATGCTACCATATTCTTTTCATTGTCTAGGAGGATTAGCCCCGCCCACTTATATCCGCCATCCGGGTATCTACAATGTAATGGCGTGGGTTGTTATTCGGTTGGGTCCTAAAATTACCCCCAGAAGTGACAAAATTAACCACATACAATTGAAGCTAATCAGAACAGGTTACGAAGCCATTCCCGTTATGGAAATAGAAGTAGTGTGATTCAGGAAAACAATCGCCAGAAAGCAAGTCTTTTCAGTGTTAAATGTCAGAAAAAAATATCTGTATTTTTCTTTCAGTAAAGATGTATTCATTTCCTTTATCAAAGAACGACAAGGGCTCACTTACTGCATCACTTTCATGCAAGAACGAAACGAGATATTAGGCGAAAAAAATAAAAGTTGTCTTCAACAGACAACGACAACCTTGCCTTGCTTTTGGCGTTTGCATTATTGCATCTGTAAATTGGAATCGTAATGTCAGACCACGTCTGTGTCGAAATGCTAGCTAACAAAGTAACTGTGACGGTATAATATTTTTTGGACAAGGGAGGGGGGGGGGGGGGGGGGGCGGCGAGAGGAGTAGACTTATTTTGTTTGTTTGTGTCATGACCTATTTACGTTGCGTCTAACCTACTCTCGGTGCTTGTCCATACACCTGTCTTTCTATCTGTCTGCCTGTCTGTCTGGCGCTTATCTATCTGTCTCCGTCTGTCTGTCTAAGTTGTACACCTAGCAACAATAGCAAGCCGTATATACTGAGTCAGTGGATAGCGATTATATCTCAGCCGATGAGTGACAACACGGGGGTTGTTTATAACCGCTTTTTCTTCTATTCAATCTATCAGATTATCTTTGAACGTAGACGCATCTCCGTGCTCGAGCAGTCAACAGTTCATTGGCATTTCCGCTTTAAAGGGTATCCCCTAATTAGGGAAACTTTGTACTTCTCCCTTAGGATATCAGGGAAACAGAAGGCATTAGCTAGAATATGCAGAAATGACAAGTGTGTTCTATTACTCTGAATTCTATGCACAGTTGCTGGGCGCTTCTAAAAGCACGTTAATTCCTGTGGATATTCTTATATTTTTCTCAACACCACGACATTTCGTTAATCGATATTTTGGCTGAATTGCAACTGCAACTTTCTATCGAAACTTGCTTCATTTTTTGGATGTTTTATAATTTTTATATACAGTAAACTTATAAGGGATACGGAAGCTATTCACTGAGGGAGGCAGGGTTCACTTGGATGGGCAATGCATCTTTCCCGGCCTGGAATCTCAAAAGATAACAAAGATTCCTTTCGCGTCTACCAAAACAAGCGATTTTTGACAAGACATGGATTTGCACCACATTTTATTGCCTCATCAGCGTCCACTTCTGCAGGGGTGCATACAAGGAATTTTTTACCTTCGCCAGTTTGGCGAAGGACATTCAGCTCACCTTCGCCAAATCAAATTCACCTTCGCCAAATTAACCCTCTAAATAAAACTGTAACTTAATTTGTTTATTGAATCTAAGCCATACATATTCTTAACTATATTGTCCAGTTTATGTCTTTATAGAGCTACATCGGTAGTTACTCAGTGCTGACCGATTTGTAGCTTTCATCTAAAGCGTTTAACTTTTCATCAAGCTTGATTATGAAAGTCTCAACATCTTGGGCGGAGACTTCGTCATCATCATCCTTGATACCGCCGTCATCATGTGTGCGATTAATCTTGATAACGGAAACACCAATCGATTTCAAATTTTACATGAGTATTCCTTGGGTCAGCCGGGCGATTCTGTCAACTTTTCACGCATGTCATGTGATTAGGACATGCATATGACGTCATTGCGTAAAAATCTTGTGTGCGAAATTATTTCTCATCCGTTAAACATCGGAGAAAATTGAAATTTGGTGGGATTGTTGCTTGGTAGGTCCGAAATTTTTTCGCGAGTAGAAGAAAGAATGCGGTCTGTGTCATCATCGCCTAAAATATGAATATATTTTGAACAAGATCTTGTGTGTAAAATGCCTCGATAAGGCAAAGTGGTATCGATTTCAAATTTTATATGGGTATCCCCTGGGTTAGTCGGACGGTTCTATCAATTTTTTATGCTACGTGATTAAGGCAGGCGTATGACGTCATGGCGTTAAAATTTTGTGTACGAAATTTCTCAGCCGCTGAACGTTGAGGAAAGTTGAAACATTGTGAGATTTGTGTGATCTTGCCGCTCTAGTTTCAAATATGGTAATCTGGCATTGAGTATACATTGCTATACGTAAAATCGTGGTGTGTAAAAATGGACAAGCTGGACGAGTGTCGTCATTGTTTGCGTTTGTCAATAGCTGTGCATTCATTTCACGTTCACCTAAATCAAAATCAGAACATATTTTGATTTTATTATAATAATTTTTGCCTAAAATTGCCAAATGGATTTCAACTTCGCCGTGGCGAAATGCGAAGGTCTTATGTGCACCCGTGCTCTGTCAAGAAAAAAAAGGGCAGGGGGTATATCAGGGTCCTGGCTTCCTCCTCTCTGCATCAGCTTTACCATATGCTGCGTGTCAACGCATTGTTTTAAGGGTAGAGGGAATGTTTTACTTCATCACACAATTTCTGCACGGGTAGAAGAATATGAAACATTGTTTGTTGCAGTTGTTCTGATACTTACCAAAAATCGGCCGGTCGATTTCATTGTTTTTCTCGAGATTTTATACCTGGTTTGATAATTTCCTGTTTTTAATTGCGATTTTAGTTCCTTGGCGGAGGAATACATATGCACAGGACCCTGCCTTTTCACTTGATCTCGCGAAAAAAGCTTGATTTGTTAAAATACTGACTCTTATCCTTGTTTTCGTACTGCAACGCTTATACGGTGTGCTACTTTGTCACGCGGGTTGACAGTTGACTAACCTACAACTTGACCAACCACCATTTGACAAATGGACAACCTCTTAATGAAAAAAAAAAACAGATATTTGACCAACTTTATTATTTAATTGTCTTTTTTTTTCTACCACTTCCCAGATCTGGTGGCACTATAGTCTCATCTCAGCACATGGTTGACAGTAATTTCATTTGACGCATTATAACTATTTAGCCGTATTTTGATTGCAATGTGTTACTGAGAAGCAGTAGAAAAAAAAAAACAATAAAATAATAGAGTTGGTCAAATGTTTGTTTTGTTGTTGTTGTTTTTTTTTTCATTAAGGGGTTGGTCAAATGTCCAATGAAAATCCATGACATAACGCCCGTCGACATAACGTCCGAACAAAGTGCAGGGTGCGACACTTGGACCGATTTTTATTATTTTGTCTTTGTTACAATTTTCTTTCCTGGCACTTTCTTCGGACCATATGTCGCCGGACGTTATGTCGTCGGGCGTTACGTCGGGATCCATTGGTCAATTTGCAGTTGGTCAAATTGTATGTACCGCGGGTAGTGACCTTGAATTTCAAATTTATATAGGTCACATTATCTCTTTATCCCCCAAACCGATAGAGATACATGAATTTGACGTCATTTCGAACCCCAGACCTTATAATATGTGACACAGATGACATATTTTTTTAAAGAGAAACGCGGTCTAGTTCAACTTTTTTAAGCGTGACAGAAACAGAATGTAAATGAATACAAGTAGTAGGTACACTCAACAACACCACACATGCTCTACACATGCTCTACACATGCTCTCGTGCGCAACTGAGCTTTCTTTCTTTATTTTTTGTTTGTTTGTTTGTTTGTGTGTGTGTTTTGGTTTTTGCCCTAAAAAAAGGCCAGTTCGAGCGAGGATTGCCTTTTTACATACACAATAAAATACGTTTTGGTTCCTTTTGCAATGCCCGAACGACATCGCTTTCTCGTTTTAACGACGTCACAACAACGCGATCGACCATACCTCAGCTAGGATGTGTTTCACAGATAGCCCACACCAAATGGTGCAAACAGCAGAGGTACTGAGTGGCGCAAACATTTCTCAAACAAAAAATGTACAGGAACACAACTTTACGCCATCACAGCAACAAGTAAATTCAAGCATTGTGTGCGTTGTTTGAAACACTATCCAAATAGCGCCTGGATTCGACTGTTGGGGATGGGGGGAGGAGAGTTGAGGGGGCGGGGGGCTTGTCTTCAAAACTTATATTTACCAGCTCATCCCCAGCTATGATCTTGATGGTGTCGTCATCCTCCTGGTGTGTGAGTGTTCCGTAATCCTCCATCACTATGACGCGTCCGTTAATGGCGCTCTTCTCCTCCTCACGAGATTCCATTCTTCTGTCTATCCTCAACCCTACTTTTGCTCACGGCTTGTCATATCCGATATAACTATTTATGCAGCCTTCTCTTTCCAAACGCCGCCCTGTAATAACAAAAAGAGAAGTTCTGTTTTGGCCCCTCAAACGCTTTCAGCTGTCACAAATACATAAACAACTAAACATATACACGGACTCAGTGTGCCTTTCGTAATCATTTTCTCCTTGTCTAATTACTGAACACACAAGCAAGCTGTCTGGTTCTATCTTCACTGAATGACATGGGGTTTCCGTGGATACTTGCACCGTCCCTTCCCCAACTCCTAGATTTTTTTAAAATACGCCGTTTTACCGCTGTTTCATTAAAAGAATGCCGTTTGTGGAACTTTGTTCATTTACAAATTGCCGGAGATCTGCCAAATAACGGCTCAAGCAAAGCTGTCACGGGAAAAACATCAATATAAAACATTCAGACTAATCTTATTTATCAGCAACACAAATAGATTCTACACTGAACTATTTCAAACTCTATAAAGGGCATTGCATGTTTCAGTTTTATTGCCACCAGCTGGAGATATATAAGGCAATGGACATCATGGTTGAAAAAGCCTCAAATTTTTACGACAACATTAATCTTCTTTTGTAAATTCCTTAAATCATGGTGGTTTGAAAATCAAGACAATAAAGAAATACATGTCAATAAAACATTCAAATCATACCCCATTGGAGTAATTAAAACATATTAATTATTACACAAATACGTCACCTACTTAAGTTTTCTTGTCAGCAAGCCTTCGAGTAATCCACTTTATGAGAACGTCGTGAAATTTGTCATTTTGTTTTCAGTCCCAAGTCAAGACTGTCAGCAATAAATTACATCAGGTGAGGTGCTTGTTCTGAAATTGTTCGTGGGCGTAAAAGGTCACGCAAAATTGTGCAGTCAGTCCCTCGCTGATATAAGCAGCTAGACGGGGGTTATTAGAATCTGTTCTTTCTTTCATAAATATCATCTAAAAAATCTTTGAAAGACGTGCAGGTTTGTATTTCTTTATTTTGCATTTTTGTTTATATTGTTAATCCACTTGGGCTTAATTGTTTCTATCCATACGGTAAGAGTTTTTTTCTGTCCGAGTGCTGCTATCTCCATATTTTGCTTGCTTAGCTCACAAACAAAACGTTCCATTGGTTATCCAGTCTTTTCCAGTGCCCACTTCCGGGCAGATATCCGGTCGCCCAATAGTTTTTTTTTTTTATTGCTTTTGACATCTGTGATATTTATACTGTAATCTTCGCATCCAAGCAATTGCCTTTTTTTGCAAGAAAGCTTTATGACATGTTTTCACAAAACTAACGTAACACAAAATCCAAACTCAAACGATGTCATCTCCGTTCACCTGTAAGTATTTTTGTTGTTGAGAAATTAAAGATATAAGTAGTTCAACGCCATAACTTATTCATCCATTAAATACACTTTGCGTTGAAACGCGGTGTAAGCTGCATTGTTTTACTGGAACAAATGTATTTCTGCAGGCATCACTGGTATCCACACAACTCCATATTCTGCCATTTGACGGCTGGTTTGGCACAATGTGTGCGAGTTAAATTTCCCATTGGTATATCATGAATAAGATTAAGGCCATAAACAGCACTGAGTGCTACAACTGGCGGTTAAAACAAACCCGCCCCAATTTCAATTATTAATGTGAGTTAGTGGGTACTGAGTACGATCAATAGCTAATCACCCCCCTGCTCTGAGGCAACACAGCTGTGCCCTGTTGAATACATGAGGCTTTGTGCCCTTTTGTATCAGCTATATGTCTGCTCTCTTTAGCTTTTGTTCTCTCAGCAGCATCATCGTCGACTGCCTGTTCAGAGGGAATGCTTTTAGACAGGCTATATAACAACGCTAATTGAAGTCCTGGGTTCGAACTTTACTGTTTGGCAAGATCTACTTCCTTAACATCAGCTGGAGTGAAACATTGTGACAAGTCACCCAATCTCAACTTTTAAAAGCAAATCCCCAAACTCCCTGCAGTTACAACAAACATGTCATTCAGGATCTCACTGGGACGATGTCGAATGTCTGGTAATCAAATAGGGAATACTTTGTAGTTTACAGTATTTATACTGAAAAAGTTCTGTTTTTTTATTCTGACGTAAAACTAAAAAAATGCTTTGCACTGCTTGTCACAGGCAGATCTGCTAACTGCAATCGATGGCAAACAAACAAAAAATAGCTGGTGATGTTAAACAGCAAACAATTGTTGTGTGCCGCTAAGTAAATGCATGCAGATTGTGCCGCTAAGTAAATGCATGCAGATTGCTCGAGTTTCCAATCGCTTCATTACGATGTCCTTAATCAAATTTACATGACTGATTCCGGCAGCTTGGAGCACTTTTCAGAATCATGTAAGTCCATGCTGGTGTTGGTTCATATAAATTGCCCCTTACTGAAGAATCCTCGTTGTAGTCATATTTCCCACTTGCAAACTTCGTTTGCAAATGGGAATAAGTTTGTAGTTTTTCTCGAAATTTCTGCCCCTTTTTTCCTTTTTTTCTCTTTTTCTTTCCGTCACTGAGGTTTCCAGAAAACTCCTCCTACGCTATTTGACGTAGGACGATGAAATTTGGCACAGTGATAGAGAGTGACAAGATGTCGTCAAATCCGCAAAATTTTTTGACCTTGACCTTTAAGGTCAAGGTCAAATTGAGGTCAAAGTTTTTCTGACCTCAAAGTGGTTTCCAGAAAACTCCTCCTACAGGGTTTGTCGTAAAAAGACGGCATGTGGCAGAGACATAAAGGGTAATGAGTTGTCGTCAAATCCGTAAAATTTTTTGACCTTGCACCTCAGAGGTCAAGGTCAAATTGAGGTCAAAATATTTTTGGAAACACCTATTAATCACGACAAGAAGCCATAAAGGTGCTAAAATCCCAGTGTGAATGCATAAAACGTACCCAGTAATGGGTAAACTTACATCACTAACCTTGACCTTGAGGGCCAAGGTCAAAGGTCACGTGACTTCACGTGTCCTTAACAACAGGCCGACTCATCTCGAAAACGGTGAGAGATAGAGCGATTTTGAGCTCATTTTCGACCCTTTGGGCCTAAACAACGTTACATAAGAGGTACCTCGGTGACCTTGACCTTCTGGGTCACGGTCAAGGTCAAAAACCGGAAGTTGACTATTATCTCGAAAACGGTTAGAGATAGAGCGATTTTGAGCTCATTTTCGACCCTTTGGGCCTAAACAACTTACATAAGAAATCCCTCGGCGACCTTGACCTTCTGGATGACGGTCTAGGTCAAAAACCGGAAGTTGACTATTATCTCGAAAACGGTTAGAGATAGAGTGATTTTAAGCTCATTTTCGACCGTTTGGGCCAAAAAGACGTTATATAAGAGGTACTTCGGTGATCTTTTCCTCCTCCATCATGGTCAAGGTCAAAAACTGCAAGTTGACCAGTATCTCAAAAACGGTTAGAAAACTGAATTTGATTTTTTTTTGCCCAAATGAGGTTACATTATATTCACTTCGATGGCCTCGTTCAAGATAATAATCCGGAAGGTGACAATTATGTTGAAACACTGAAAAATGTGTCTTTGACCAAATATGATGTGTCCTTGCCCTTGCAAGTGGGTACTATTTCGCCACGTGTAGCGAAATTCGGTCTAGTTGTACTTATATTTGTCTTAAATTTGCATTTTTAGGTGAAACCTTAAACTTTTTTAGTATTATTTACAATAAAGCCGGCTAAGAAGCTATATAACACGTATCTCGGTGACCTTGACCTCCTCAGTCCTGCTCAAGCTTAAAAACCGGAAGCTGAATTTAACGAAAACGGTTGGGGAAAGGGCAATTTTGAGCTTATTTGCGACACTTTGAGCTTAAAAGACATTATATAAGGGCTGCTTCGGTGACCTTGGCATTCTTGGTCTTCGACAAGGTCAAGAACCGGAAGTTCATCACTGTCTCGAAAACAATTAGCGAGATTTGAACTTATTTTGATCATTTGTGCCTAAAAGAGATTGCATTATAGATGTCACAAAGTGATGGATTCTCTTCTATATTTTTTAAGGTTAGGCGCTCGTGCAGTTTTTATAGTTTGCTTTGCATGAGGTCGTTTTGTACAGGTCACCTATTTAATTGAACGAGTAAAATCAATATTGACTACAAGGTGTAAAGTCAGTATTTATAATCCTTAGTACCCTCGTGTTGAATACGTAAGGTGACTTTTGCCACGTCTTCCGGGCAGTTTGGAAGTAAACCATGCCGGAGTAAGACGTAATGTTAAGTTAGTTATTAGCCTAAAGGCATCACATATATGGATTTATGAATAATACGACTTGAGCAAGTGGACGGGGACTGGGACAAGGAGAATGGGAGCCCCGACGTTTGCAGTATTTTGCTGAGGGTGATACGCATGAGGACCGTAAGGGCTGGGCAACGTACCAACAAGAGGCGGGAACTCCGACCGAGAGACGTTTCAACGGGTACCGTGAGGGACTTGTTCACTCAGCTGAGAAGGGACAATTCTCGTGTGCGTGGTGACGCACGTGGAGTGGGCATGTACGGTGTTGTAGCGTAGTCTTGGGGCCGGAAACCGTGAGGGACTTGTTTACTCGACCGAGAAGGGACATTCTCGAGTGCGTGGTGACGCACGTGGAGTGGGCATGTACGGTGTTGTAGTGTAGTCTTGAAGGCCGCGAGTATCGGTGGCGTGATTACTATTATTTTTTTCGTGTAAATTGTTATGTATTTGTTTGTTAATAAATAAATTTTTTTTCTTTAAAAAAAAATCATTTTTTTTGTTTGTTTATACTTCCCTTAACCACAAATTCAAAGCAATTTGTGACATTGGTGACACCGACGTGATCAAAAAAAATTGCATGGAGGGTTAGTAAAACATTGATTTTGGGTTAAAGAAAAGAAGATTATTTATTTTAAAAATGAAACTTCCACTTGCTTAACGAGTTTGAATTCATAGCCCATGTGTACAGAAACACAAAGCACCTGTTGTTGAAAATGATGTGGCACTGTTGATAGGTTTTTTTATTTGTATCCAGTAGAAGTAGCTACCGTTCTTTTAAAAGTAACGGTGTCATATTCTGGTGGCAGGTAGAAGTGAGTATCAGTTAATAGAAATATTAAGTGGCATTTTTAATAAATGTTTTGGGGTAAGTGTGTATCGTTTTGAAGAGTCATAAAGTGACGTTTTCAGTAAATTTAGTAGAAGTGTACATCGATTTAGTACACGATTTGTTTACTGAACATTCTTTAGCATCACTTCCCGCGTGTTTTTTCTCTTATATGAGCCTCACGTAGGTTAACATTCGTACAAAATGGCAGAGACTGAACAAATGAAAAATTTCATAGATATTGGGAAAGAGATGGGGTACTCTGGTGAAAAACTTCAAATGTTTGTAGAAAACGAACGTCAACGTGCACTAGAGTTGCAACGCGAACGTGACGTAAATGAACGCGATGAACGTCAACGGAAACGTGATCATGAGCGTGAAATGAAATTGGCTGAGATTGAATTAGCTAAAATGCAAGCGAATAACAGCGACGCTGTAATGAGCACCGCTGTTGACAAAAGCTAAGTCCCCAAACTATTTAGAGTGGACAGATCGTTCAAAAGTTGCATTCGAACAGTTGAAACAAATGCTAATCAAGCAACCCATTTTGAAATTACCTGAAGTTGACAAACTCTTTGTTCTGAGAACTGACGCTAGTTTGACGGGGTTGGGTGGTATTTTGTTGCAAGAACACAATGGAACGTTGTTTCCGGTCGCTTATGCGAGTCGCAAATTACTGCCCCGTGAGCAAAGACTTTTCACAATCGAACGTGAGTGCTTGGCAATTTGTTGGGCTGTGACCAAATTTAAAGCGTATCTGTTTGGAAAAAGGTTTGTCTTGCAGTGTGATCACAAAGCATTACTGTATTTGAACACGGCGTCGTACAAAAATGATCGTGTTATGAGATGGTCGTTGCTATTGCAACCGTATTCAATAACGTATGAACAGATTAAAGGTCAGGATAATATTGGAAGTGACTACTTAAGCCGACAGTAACTTCTATTGTGTTTGAAAGTAAAAGTTAGATTTCACTGAAGTAAAATCTTGTCGGTGGGGTAGTTGTCACAAAGTGATGGATTCTCTTCTATATTTTTTAAGGTTAGGCGCTCGTGCAGTTTTTATAGTTTGCTTTGCATGAGGTCGTTTTGTACAGGTCATCTATTTAATTGAACGAGTAAAATCAATATTGACTACAAGGTGTAAAGTCAGTATTTATAATGAGCCCTCGTCATCCCAATCCCAGAGGTAGAGCAGTCTACAGTATGCCCCACTGCAGCGTTAAAACACCACCTCCGCCTTTCGCCCGCACATGGTAAATCGGCGCTCTTCTCCTACAGAACCCCGGACTCCACCGTCCCTCTCTCCCACGCAGCGTTCTCGTCAATGCTGAAATGCAAACTGCGTGCTGTTGGGCTAGATGATTCAGCCTACAGCGGCCATAGCCTACGACGAGCCGGGGCTACCTTTGCTCTTGCCTGTGGGCTGCCACCGCAAGTGATTAAGAGCCAAGGAGACTGGACATCGGAGTCCTACACGCGATACACTGACGTCCCTCTGAGTCTACGCCTGGATTGTGCAAAAACCATGGGATCAAATGTTCAAAACGCCTTGTCCTAACTACTACAAGTAACACTTCGTGGTTTGAGTATTTGGACAGTTTCTTAAAGTATGTTTGTTTTATGCATAATGTGTTCAGCAGTCAGGCAATAAACATTTGTACCCAAACCTCTCTCTCATTCGTCTTGCCAGCCATAACGGCTAGAGACTAGAACGCTATAAGTTTTAATTAAAAAATAAAGTGTTATTCGATTTTAAAACTCTGGTGATGCGCTGCCCCTTTTCCCCCTTAATCCCCCACGCTACTCGACTTGACAGCGACGGAGCGTGCCAGTCGGAGATTTAGACAGAGCGTCTCGGCTTACAGCGTGCCGTCATGCAAGGCGGGAGCGAAGCACACACTCAGTAACTCGGGGGCGGAGCTCGCCCCAGAGTATCTTCTGTCATGCCTGTGTTCTATTGGCCGTTGAGTCGTGCAGGGATTAAGTCGGACGGTACATAACAAGGCTCTTCCAAGCTTCCCCGCACAAATGAAAAGCAAGCACTGGTCAAGCAAGCGCTTCCAGAGACCCACCTCCATCCCCCTTCCCCTTCCCTGTTTAATTGTTTACAAGTACAGTTTTATGTTGAATATGTTAGTCTGGTTAGTGGACAGTTTCTTAAAGTATGTTTGTTTTATGCATAATGTGTTCAGCAGTCAGGCAATAAACATTTGTACCCAAACCACTCTCTCATTCGTCTTGCCAGCCATAACGGCTAGAGACTAGAACGCTATAAGTTTTAATAATCCTTAGTACCCTCGTGTTGAATACGTAAGGTGACTTTTGCCACGTCTTCGGGGCAGTTTGGAAGTAAAGCATGCCGGAGTAAGACGTAATGTTAAGTTAGTTATTAGCCTAAAGGCATCACATATATGGATTTATGAATAATACGACTTGAGCAAGTGGACGGGGACTGGGACAAGGAGAATGGGAGCCCCGACGTTTGCAGTATTTTGCTGAGGGTGATACGCATGAGGACCGTAAGGGCTGGGCAACGTACCAACAAGAGGCGGGAACTCCGACCGAGAGACGTTTCAACGGGTACCGTGAGGGACTTGTTCACTCAGCTGAGAAGGGACAATTCTCGTGTGCGTGGTGACGCACGTGGAGTGGGCATGTACGGTGTTGTAGCGTAGTCTTGGGGCCGGAAACCGTGAGGGACTTGTTTACTCGACCGAGAAGGGACATTCTCGAGTGCGTGGTGACGCGCGTGGAGTGGGCATGTACGGTGTTGTAGTGTAGTCTTGAAGGCCGCGAGTATCGGTGGCCTGATTACTATTATTTTTTTCGTGTAAATTGTTATGTATTTGTTTGTTAATAAATAAATTTTTTTTCTTTAAAAAAAAATCATTTTTTTTGTTTGTTTATACTTCCCTTAACCACAAATTCAAAGCAATTTGTGACATTGGTGACACCGACGTGATCAAAAAAAATTGCATGGAGGGTTAGTAAAACATTGATTTTGGGTTAAAGAAAAGAAGATTATTTATTTTAAAAATGAAACTTCCACTTGCTTAACGAGTTTGAATTCATAGCCCATGTGTACAGAAACACAAAGCACCTGTTGTTGAAAATGATGTGGCACTGTTGATAGGTTTTTTTATTTGTATCCAGTAGAAGTAGCTACCGTTCTTTTAAAAGTAACGGTGTCATATTCTGGTGGCAGGTAGAAGTGAGTATCAGTTAATAGAAATATTAAGTGGCATTTTTAATAAATGTTTTGGGGTAAGTGTGTATCGTTTTGAAGAGTCATAAAGTGACGTTTTCAGTAAATTTAGTAGAAGTGTACATCGATTTAGTACACGATTTGTTTACTGAACATTCTTTAGCATCACTTCCCGCGTGTTTTTTCTCTTATATGAGCCTCACGTAGGTTAACATTCGTACAAAATGGCAGAGACTGAACAAATGAAAAATTTCATAGATATTGGGAAAGAGATGGGGTACTCTGGTGAAAAACTTCAAATGTTTGTAGAAAACGAACGTCAACGTGCACTAGAGTTGCAACGCGAACGTGACGTAAATGAACGCGATGAACGTCAACGGAAACGTGATCATGAGCGTGAAATGAAATTGGCTGAGATTGAATTAGCTAAAATGCAAGCGAATAACAGCGACGCTGTAATGAGCACCGCTGTTGACAAAAGCTAAGTCCCCAAACTATTTAGAGTGGACAGATCGTTCAAAAGTTGCATTCGAACAGTTGAAACAAATGCTAATCAAGCAACCCATTTTGAAATTACCTGAAGTTGACAAACTCTTTGTTCTGAGAACTGACGCTAGTTTGACGGGGTTGGGTGGTATTTTGTTGCAAGAACACAATGGAACGTTGTTTCCGGTCGCTTATGCGAGTCGCAAATTACTGCCCCGTGAGCAAAGACTTTTCACAATCGAACGTGAGTGCTTGGCAATTTGTTGGGCTGTGACCAAATTTAAAGCGTATCTGTTTGGAAAAAGGTTTGTCTTGCATTGTGATCACAAAGCATTACTGTATTTGAACACGGCGTCGTACAAAAATGATCGTGTTATGAGATGGTCGTTGCTATTGCAACCGTATTCAATAACGTATGAACAGATTAAAGGTCAGGATAATATTGGAAGTGACTACTTAAGCCGACAGTAACTTCTATTGTGTTTGAAAGTAAAAGTTAGATTTCACTGAAGTAAAATCTTGTCGGTGGGGTAGTTGTCACAAAGTGATGGATTCTCTTCTATATTTTTTAAGGTTAGGCGCTCGTGCAGTTTTTATAGTTTGCTTTGCATGAGGTCGTTTTGTACAGGTCATCTATTTAATTGAACGAGTAAAATCAATATTGACTACAAGGTGTAAAGTCAGTATTTATAATGAGCCCTCGTCATCCCAATCCCAGAGGTAGAGCAGTCTACAGTATGCCCCACTGCAGCGTTAAAACACCACCTCCGCCTTTCGCCCGCACATGGTAAATCGGCGCTCTTCTCCTACAGAACCCCGGACTCCACCGTCCCTCTCTCCCACGCAGCGTTCTCGTCAATGCTGAAATGCAAACTGCGTGCTGTTGGGCTAGATGATTCAGCCTACAGCGGCCATAGCCTACGACGAGCCGGGGCTACCTTTGCTCTTGCCTGTGGGCTGCCACCGCAAGTGATTAAGAGCCAAGGAGACTGGACATCGGAGTCCTACACGCGATACACTGACGTCCCTCTGAGTCTACGCCTGGATTGTGCAAAAACCATGGGATCAAATGTTCAAAACGCCTTGTCCTAACTACTACAAGTAACACTTCGTGGTTTGGGTATTTGGACAGTTTCTTAAAGTATGTTTGTTTTATGCATAATGTGTTCAGCAGTCAGGCAATAAACATTTGTACCCAAACCACTCTCTCATTCGTCTTGCCAGCCATAACGGCTAGAGACTAGAACGCTATAAGTTTTAATTAAAAAATAAAGTGTTATTCGATTTTAAAACTCTGGTGATGCGCTGCCCCTTTTCCCCCTTAATCCCCCACGCTACTCGACTTGACAGCGACGGAGCGTGCCAGTCGGAGATTTAGACAGAGCGTCTCGGCTTACAGCGTGCCGTCATGCAAGGCGGGAGCGAAGCACACACTCAGTAACTCGGGGGCGGAGCTCGCCCCAGAGTATCTTCTGTCATGCCTGTGTTCTATTGGCCGTTGAGTCGTGCAGGGATTAAGTCGGACGGTACATAACAAGGCTCTTCCAAGCTTCCCCTCACAAATGCAAAGCAAGCACTGGTCAAGCAAGCGCTTCCAGAGACCCACCTCCATCCCCCTTCCCCTTCCCTGTTTAATTGTTTACAAGTACAGTTTTATGTTGAATATGTTAGTCTGGTTAGTGGACAGTTTCTTAAAGTATGTTTGTTTTATGCATAATGTGTTCAGCAGTCAGGCAATAAACATTTGTACCCAAACCACTCTCTCATTCGTCTTGCCAGCCATAACGGCTAGAGACTAGAACGCTATAGGTTTTAATAATCCTTAGTACCCTCGTGTTGAATACGTAAGGTGACTTTTGCCACGTCTTCGGGTCAGTTTGGAAGTAAAGCATGACGGAGTAAGACGTAATGTTAAGTTAGTTATTAGCCTAAAGGCATCACATATATGGATTTATGAATAATACGACTTAAGCAAGTGGACGGGGACTGGGACAAGAGAATGGGAGCCCCGACGTGTGCAGTGTTTTGCTGAGGGTGATACGCATGAGGACCGTAAGGGCTGGGCAACGTACCAACAAGAGGCGGGAACTCCGACCGAGAGACGTTTCAACGGGTACCGTGAGGGACTTGTTCACTCAGCTGAGAAGGGACAATTCTCGTGTGCGTGGTGACGCACGTGGAGTGGGCATGTACGGTGTTGTAGCGTAGTCTTGGGGCCGGAAACCGTGAGGGACTTGTTTACTCGACCGAGAAGGGACATTCTCGAGTGCGTGGGGACGCACGTGGAGTGGGCATGTACGGTGTTGTAGCGTAGTCTTGAAGGCCGCGAGTATCGGTGGCGTGATTATTATTATTTTTTTCCGTGTAAATTGTTATGTATTTGTTTGTTAATAAATTTTTTTTTTTCTTTAAAAAAAAATCAATTTTTTTGTTTGTTTATACTTCCCTTAACCACAAATTCAAAGCAATTTGTGACAATAGATGAGTCGATGACCTTCGCGTTCAAGATAGAAAAAAACGGGAGCTGGTAATGACCGCGAAACAGTTTGAGATTTGTTTTTAACCAGACGTATTGTGTCTCTGGCTTTTAGCAATTGGAAGAGAGTGCCATTTCGTTAGCGTGTAGCAAAATTCGCTCTCGTTAACTTCTGATATTGAAATAATTCGCTGCAACAAAGAATGCCATATTCAACAAAATATATATATGCAACAACTGCAATACATATGCCGCATGTTAAACGAGTTGTTTTGTGCTTTCACGCGCAATATCAATGTACTATAGATAAAGGTAAAGAGAGATAAAAATAGGCGTGTATATTATCTTGTAAAATTAAACAGATAAACAGCTATATAGCTGAATCAATAACACAATAGATTCAACAGGGTTAAAATGTCACTTATTAACGCTATTTGACTTTCCCTTTGTGTATGGCATTCTTCAAACAGTAGGTTAAAACCACTCAGCTGTTCCTAATAAAGCCTTAACAGGCTGCGGGGAGCGCAGTTTTATTTTTTCAGCTTGTAGTGTTCGATATGCTAGCCTAATCTCTTTCTGACACTTACCAACCAATTCCCCTGCTAAAACAAAATCAGGAAACGTTATGTTAGGACTCTAGTCTGACTGTTTTTTTCATCTTATATGCCAGATGTTATTTTTTTAAATGATAGAATATATGCCCCTTTCGAGAGGGGGAGGGGGAACTTTTGCAAATAACGTACCCTTGTATGACACTGAAACGGGACATAAATCTTAGTTTTGTCACCAGTGGATGCAGTCTCTAAAATTGAAGGTTCATTTCCAAAGCATCTTTGTTACGTGTTTTTTAACCTTATCTATAAAATGCAAATTTTAGTAATAGTGGGTGCTTTTTTCTCAGCATATTTCAGATCATTATCTTCTGCGGTCAAATGAAATTAATCTGAAACGCCTTTTTTCTGTTGAATTGGCTCAGATTTGAGCTTTTCTGCACGAGGCCACAGACAGGTTAAGGGCTGAGGTGAGAGGGGGGTTGAGGGATGGGCGGCGGGGATTGGGGGTTGAGGGCTTGGGGGTTGACAGCAGAGGTGGGTTGAGAGCTTAGGGATTTAGGGCGGGGGTTGAGGGCTGGGAGAGTTTAAGACTGGGGAATGAGGGCTGGGGTTTGGGGCTGGGGATGGATTGACGTCTGGAGGGTTGAGGGCTGGATGGATTGAGGGCTAGTGGGTTGAAGGCTGGGTTTTGAGGGCTCGGGGGTTGAGGGTTGGGAGCTTGGGGCTCGGGGGAGGGATTGAGGGCTGGGAGGGTTAAGGGGTGGGGTTGAGGGCTCGGGGTTGAGGGCTAGCGTTGAAGGCTGGGGGTTGAGAGCTGAGAGGGTTAAGGGCTGGGGCTTGAGGGCTGGAGGTTCAGGGCTGGAGGTTTAGGGCTGGGAGAGTTTAGGGCTGGGAGTTGAGGGCGTGGGGTTGAGGGCTGGGAACTTGGAGCTCGGGGGAGGGGTTTAGGGCTGGGAGGGTTGAGGGCTGGGGGTTGAGGGCTCGGGGATTGAGGGCTGGGGGTTGAGGGCTGGCAGGGTTAAGGGCTGGGGTTGAGGGCTGGAGGTTGAGGGCTAGGGGTTGAGGACTGGGAGGGTTTAGGGCTGGGAGTTGAGGGCTGGAGGTTGAAGGCTTGGGGTTGAGGGCTCGGGGTGTTGAGGGTTAAGGGTTGCGATCTGGGGGCGATGGTAGGAGCGCCCCATGGTTCTTACTGCTGGGGCTTTTGAAAGACTACGTTTGAAAATAATTTCATAATTAAAATTAAATAGCAAATAAACTTAAAATTAATGTTGCTTAGAACACTGATACATATAGCTAAATCTTCAGTAGTTACCTGTGGAATAGTTTGAAAGAGAGCACCTTGCAAATTAAAATTGAAATTAAAAAAATTCACAAGGCGTCAAGTAAATTAAAATGAAAAAATGAAATATTGTACTCATTCCAATTTGTAAGAATTATTGAAAAATGTAAGGAAGAAGTATGGAACCCCATTTTTTAAATATGACGTGAGCGGCCGGCGAGCTTATTTAAATATTTTTCTGGAAAAATTGTTTCTTTGAAGCGTTTGAAGTATTTTTGTATGAGAAAGATTTCTCTCTCCTTCCCCCCCCCCCCTCTCTCTCTGTCTCTCTGTCTCTCTGTCTCTCTGTCTCTCTCTCTCTCTCTCTCTCTCTCTCTCTCTCTCTCTCTCTAATACGATGGGTGGGTGATTAAAAAAGGTTCCTTTTATCCTCTCCCAATATTTTAAAATACTGCCCCCGGTTTAATCCGAACACCTGAAGGAAACATCTTTGAACGCCGCATCGGAGTTTACAAATCCTAACACAATAGTTGCCGGTAGGATCTTCTATTGATTCCAATTTCTGTCAAATTTCCACTTTATCTTACATTTAGAAAGTGATACAAGGTGGTGAAATAGCTTCCCAGTTAGCATAATTTTTCGTCCCACGTATAAAGCGCGTTGTTTTTAGGTGGGATTTACGTGGGAAGGTGGGACGTTGGCAGGGGCACATAGAAAACATGTGTAATATACGTGGACATTCCCACGGTGTGATTTCCGTATAAACTCTACATATAATATACATAGGCTTTCCCACGTATAAAATGCACGGATAGATGCACGCGTAAACTGCATGGTTTTTCCCGCGTAATGCCCACCGTGGGCATTCCACTGTATAATATACGTAGAATTGCCCACTTCTAAAATGCATGGGTAATTAATGCATATTATATGTATATTATACTTTTGAATTCCCACGTAAAACTTCATTAGAAGTCATTTGTATATTACACGTATATTTTACGTGGGATTTCCCATATGGGCATTCGCATGTAAAATACACGTATATTATATTGCAGTCTGGCAATGTTGGCTTATTATCGCAGACCGGAAACAGCCGCCATTGAGCGATAATATATTTAAATTTTGCTACATTCTGCATATTTTGGTGGAGGGCTGCCTTTTTTCTAAGTATAATAGAAAGTTAGACATGGAAATACCAATTTTACTAAAATTTTTATGCTTAAAATTCCTTTAAGGAGCACTTTGTAAATGAGCTATAGTTATAACGGTACATGTCTGTGTATTCGGTGGAGTTATCGTGTATGTCCAGGTTGGGTCGTCCCTTTAAAATTCCATGCTTAATATGCGTGGGAATTCCCACATATAAAATGCATGGAAATATATGCGTATAAAATGCATGGGTTCACATGTGCATAATACACATCGGAAAGAGTCTCAAATTCTCCTAAATCCCACGTAACTACGTGGGAATTCCCCAACAAAATACACATTATTTATGCGTGGGTACGTGGGAATACCCACATATATTATGCATAGTCCCCATGTGGGACTGCTATCTGGGTTCCAGTGTATACTTACAGTCAGGACTAAATCTTATGCCGCAACTTAAAATTACCCGAGATTTCTTATCTAGCTGTTTTACAAAACATCAATAAAAATTAAAACAAAAGAGATGTGGATTCGTTTCTGTTCAATATCGTTGGTAAACACAAAGGGGATTAAACAATTAGATTAACCTTACTAATTCTGGTTATCACAGAGTCGGATATTACAAGGAGGATAAAGACTGTTGTAATTGTGCCTTTGATGCAGCAGATGAAAGAAAAATAAATGGAGAAAATAGGGGGAAGCTAGAATGGCGTGTGGATGAGGTGAACAAGGGACAAAAAATCGCGGGGAGTGGGGAGCTATCCTAGGTGGGGGAAGCTGAACAGTTGGCAAAAATATCAGGTGGGGGGCGAGATAGCCTATAGCCTATTCTAGCTTCCCCTCGGGGGGGGGGGGGGCTGTACAGGGGGCAAGATATACTGTTACATCGGTCGTTAAGACCGGGTTAAGATACGAACGTAATCCGAGAATTTATGGACATTTTATTGGTCCAGGGCGATTCCCGCTCAGCATCGAGATTGGCCTGTCCAAGCAGATACAATCGTCCGTGAGGGATAAAAGTACCCAAGCAGAAACAAAAAATGCATTGAGATTAAAATATATTTTTATGTATTTATAACAAAGGCGATACATACCCAGTGACGCAACCACATTGCGGAGTACAAAAAGCGGTTGATAATTCCAACATATGGTGCGTATGTGCGAACAATCCACACACGCAGTATTGTTCTTATTGTTGTTATTTGTTGTTATTGTTCCGGGTACGCATTGACTTCTGCCACTTGTAGGCTTCCGTATGACAATAACTCTGCCAGTCCACATCAGTCCAATGACAGCTTCTCACATGTGTGACTGCCAATGCTGACAATACCAGAACAATGCGTCTTGTTCCCTGGCTTCCGGCATTTTAAACACGAACACCTTAAGTTTTTATTTCCCGAAGCATAGAATTCTAATTGCATACATTGCTCAGGGATAACAACGCTGGTATAAAAAACGTTACACAATTAATTAAACGCCAATAAGTGACTTTTTTATCCCCCGTGACATATTATAATACTTCACGCAACAATTAACAAGCAGAAGCTCAGGTTTTCTGTCACGATTCAGAGACATGTAACAAAGGAATCGTCACTGGGAGAAGAGAACAGTATGAAATCTGTGTTTGCAGACCTGCCCTTTCAACGTTCAATTTCAATAGACTGATAATGCCAATAATTTCATTCCCCAAGCAGTTCATGGCATTAATTCACCTGAGTTAGCTTGTATTGCCGGTGTGCTGCAAACCAACGGAGCATTCATTTACAGTCTTATATTCCCCTATCATATGGATCCTCTAATACAAGAGCGTGCTAATTGCAAGACAATCTTCAAGAATATTTCTATATAAATAACATATTTTTTAGTCCCATGGATATTCCAATGAAGATTTTACTATAGATCAGAAAAAAACTGACCAAAAAATCTGTAATTTTCCAAAAAACAGAAACCACAAAAACAAATAAAAAAACAAACAAACAAACAACAGTACAAACCAACAAAAACTCAGCTGTCTCAAACCCGGCAGGAGTTTCGAAGGCATGACCGTATTATGTTTGTCCCGCAGTGCTACAATTTGACGGGCATGTAGGTACACCCCATGCAGTTAACAGTGATAAAGAAGTGCTATGGAATATCATTTTAACATTTAATGCTTATATTTGATAAAAAATGCAGTAAAAGATATCAACAAATCAATGTAGATCTCAGTAATTCATATTTTGCTATTAATAATTGAATTTCAGATAGCAGAAATTATTTTTGAGATCACAATATCAATTTTACAAATTAAGAAATCTTAAGGGAGACACACATTTCTAAAAAAAATTAACGAGTCGTCAGTTAAATTTTTGAGATGGAAACTTGAATTATTGATAACAATGTTGATATCAATAATAACAACAATTTTTGAGCTCAAGAATTGCTTTATTTGGTGCAGTAAAAAATGAAACGAAAGATTCTATACAATGCCATTTTCACATTTATTAGGGAATTATTGATATCAATAATTAATTTTGGATCTCAAAAAAAAAATCGTTTTTCTATAGCAGGAATAAATATTTGCTATCTATATATTTGATATCTCTAAAAATATTCTTAATCTAAAAAATTTAATTCTTGATATCAAGAAATATTCAGAGATAACAAAATATATTTATTGATATAAAAAATGATTGATTGATCTATAAAATTGATTTTTAGAGATCAAAAATTCGATTCTTGATAGCAAAACTGAAAGATTTGATTGCAAATTCTCCATTTTGAGCTCAATAATTTTCTTTTTCTTTCATTGATATCAAAATTTATTTTAGATGTCAATATTTTAAAATAAGACTTCTTAAATTCATATTTTGAAATCTGCAAATGCTTTTTGATCTCGAAAATTAATTTCTTACATCAGAATGTCAGTCTGTTATTTATATAAAAAATTCAGAAGCACAAATCTGTGAATAAAATAATGACTGAACCTTGCATCTGTTTTTTTTTTCAATTTACTCCTCGTGTTCTAAACAGTATGCAGACATATAAGAAACGTGCGGCTCGTTTTCTAAGTACACCAGAACCCCGGAATTAAGACCACTTGCGGGACTGGCCGTAAGTGATCTTAATTGCGGGGTGGTCTTGTTGCGGGGTTCCGAGTAAAATTGACCTGTATGGGCACATGATGAAGTGTGATGCGTACGGCCAGTAATAACAGGAAAAACTGGTTTTGTCCTCTTTTATTTCTATTCACAAATCACTGGGTTTTTAACTGTCTTTTATACAACTAAAATTTATACTTAAATCAATTAGTAAAATACGAAATTACAATTAGCTAAATCATGCTCAGCTCTTCTGTCATGCGCTTAAGTCGATCATCCTTCAATAATTACATAATCTGCCATCCACAGATAACAGACTTTCATTGCACATCATATGCGTTGTCATATACCAATGAAGACGCAATTAAAAACCGGAGTAGAACTCAGCGAGTAAATATAAATCCACAGATAACAGACTGTCATTGCACATCATACGCGGTATCAAAGAACAACGCTTCTATTATTTGCATAACGCTATTGTCATTGATATCTTTTGTTTGACTAATCCTCCTAATTAGGAGAGAGTTCTTGTTGCTGACACAGCTGAGATAATGTATTGAAAGAAAAACATGTGTACGTTATGACTGGTCGTAAGCGGGGTGAAATATAGCCTGCGGGACTAAAAAAAGTGGTCTTTGGTCGTAATAGCGGGGTGATCTTAATTGCGGAGTTTCTTTACTATAGGAGACCAATGGAAAACATTCGGTTCTGGCGAAAAGCGGTCTTAATTGAGGGGTGGTCTTTTCCCGGGGTTCCGGTGTAATATGAAGATCTATAAGAAACGTACGTGAGAAACCGTTCTTTTAGCACTACAGCTAGAAAAAGTCGATAACATAGTTGTCGTAAATAAAAAAAAGGCCGCAAAGTGGTGTCATCCAGGATAGTCTACTACACCTTTTATTGTGAATGTAGCTGCTCTCAGGATATAATTTACAGATGCCTCAGCATACTGACTCTTGAAAATTTTTATTTGATAAATAGGATTTTCTTTTGGGTAAAAATGATCGTTCGGAGGGCTACCTTTCCTGTTTGATTAAATATTATATATACCAAATGCACATTAATAATGGAAATTTTCAGGCAGGCTCCTTTTTAAGGGAAAACTGCGTTAAAATGGAATGTAGATATTAAAATTGTGAACACAGCCTTACCGAGAGCTGGCTTAATGCCTCTCTTCCTGTTGTAGAGGGATACAAATGCATTTGACGCGACCGATGCAACGGTAAGAGAGGAGGATGTGTAATCTGTCTAATAAATAAACATATCCCATACAAACGGTGGTTGGAAATTGAGTGTGATGAATTTGAAAGCATTTGGATAACTATCCGACCCCACAAACTCTCTCGCAGCTTTACCACCCACCTGATGTAAACAACTACTTATTAGCAGCACACATTTCATCGGCATTGCATATGATCTTAAAAAAACATCCAAATTCCAGAATGAAACTGACTCAGCCTCCTCCCTCCAATCGCTTGCCGATATCCGTTGTGAAGGTGACCTTTTGCGTTTTTTGTGAATATTTCTGCCACAAACAAACTCCCACAATCTGCGCAATAAACTCAAATATCCTTTACCAAAAAGCAAAACAAGTCGTTTTAGAAATAGCTTCATTCCGTATTGCTTATTCAGTTATCAATAAGTCTATAATGTAGTTTGCCACGTTAGATTACCATTCAGTATTAGAACTTAATTTGTTATATGTATGGTTGTTGTTTTAGTACCTGTTATTATCAAACATGTTATAATATCCATGACAATGTTGCAATGAATAAACATATATTATTATTATTATTATTATCATTATTTTCTTGTGATGAGTTTCTTTATATTTGTCAAACAAACTTCATATGGATAAATGATAACATATGATTATGTTATATTAGCTCAGGCAGCGCATACCATAATATAGCTGTGTATTATAAGCTCCACCAAAAAAAAAAAAAAAAAAAAAACAATAAAAAACACATTTCAACATCAGACGAACGTCGATTTGAGGTTTTTACGTCGACCCGACCAAGCCACAACAATAACTCTGGTTGTCGTTTGATTCTGATTGGTAATATCCATATATCAACATCTCACAAACCGCCTTGATACAACACTGAATGGACACTGGAAAAGCAACGTTGTTTAGACGTCTAATTAATGTCTTTGCTGCAACGTTGAATAGACGCCGAAAAAATTAAAGTTGTACAGAAGTCCAACTCACAGCCCAAAATAAACTCCTTATGTTATCGCTGTCCAGGAGTGGTGGTCTTGCCAGGCTACACAATAAATAAATAAATAAATAAATAAATAAAAACAACACGAGGACACAAAATATGAGAATTGAGAAATGTTCAAGTTTTTTCCCACCTACTTAGTTGGTATATTTATGGAAATTGAATTCATACATATCTTGCGTGACTGGATGACCCAAAGGTGGGGAATACTGTGACGGAGGGATGACCACATAACATTATCACCATTGAAACGGTGATTCTAGGTTAATATTTTCTCGACTTCTATATTGTCGCTTTCCTGACGTCTGTATAACGGTAGGAAAAAGACGTAGTTTCGACTTCCATTTGCAACTTATACGAAACGTTGATTAGACGTCGGATATTCAAAATCGGAAACGAGGCTGTGTCTTAGTTCCCGCTCTTGTTGGAATTCTGTTCTCATTAATGCTTAGGTATGCATTTCGCGACCCTGATAAAGGTGGGTACATCCATATGCGTTCTGATGACATAATTTTCAACCTACGTATATTCGCCGTGCATACTTAAATAGCCAAGATTTTGACCCGTTATTTGGTGTCTACTGATGACTGTGGTTTATTTTCTCATAGCCTATAAAAATACAGATCATTACAAACAAACAGCGAAGAAGTTCGGCCTTACATGCTTCAATGTTGTCAACCTTAACTCTGTAAAGAATTTTTGCTGTCTTGGAAGTATAATCTCATCCGTTGGAAGCATGAACGCAGAGATAACCCAACGCCTAGCGAAAGCCACTTCAGCGTTTGATAGGCTATCGCACAGGCTTTGAAGTAAGGTGCATCAAACTTAAGACGAAGATAAGCGTTTATATTGGCGACGCTATATCTACAATAATGTAATGGAGTGAAACGTGTACGCTGTTTAGAAGGCACATACGTCAACTAGAATCCTTCCACCTGAGATATCTAGGCTGAGAGGCCCTAACCCCCGACTAAAACGCCCCCGGTGCTGCAATCCCCCGACCCATCCCCCCCCCCCCCGTTCTCAAAGAAAATGTGTAATGATAATTTGTTCTGTCACCTCTTTTGGCACTCGTACGAAACATAGCCATTTGCTAGATTTTTTTACTTTCCGTACAAATGCCCTTGGTACAATATCTTTGGATTCTCTTTAGCAGATGTGATGTATTCCATGGTGGTAGCATGATTTTTCACAGCAGTCTGGGTCACTAAAATACACAATTCGAGTGAATCACAATGGATGTAAGTCACATCTACCCAAGAGAAATTGTAATTTGCAAACTCGACTGATTTAGCAACCGGCATATGAATTGAAATTTTTAATGTGTACACACTCATCAATCGTAAGAGCAATCGCAATTTCAAAAACTGAGTGCTATTGTCAGTGGTCTGAAGTTTCTTTTATAATGATGATCAATTTCTTCAGTGGTTCATAAATTGCAATTTTAAACGCCGTGTGGTCTCTTCAATCGGCATTTGAAGTGTAATTAACAACGTGGATGTATCGCAGTTACAAAATATAGACTAGACCCGAGAACCGGGGGGTTTTGGGTCGGGAGGGGTTTAGACCGCCGGGGGTTTTAGTCGAGGGGTTTTGGCGAGGGGGGTTATGGCGGGGGGTTTCGGTCGGGGGTTTGGGCCTAGACTCATCGGCTCAATAAGTGGTATCAAGTGGTAAGATAAAGTATCAAACACCGAAGTGCTACGACGAAGTGGGGGCAAAAGATAGAAGCCAAACTCATTCATAATCAGTTGCAGCAAGACATGCAAAGCACATAGGTGACTCTCGTATTCCGAAAGCTAAGTGCTATGATCAACCGAAAGAGGGATATCTTTGATACGAAGGCATGCTACAGTTCGATCTGAAGTCGTGCCATATAGACACAAGTAACTGGGAAGGTGACGCTCAGTCCAGGGGTTGTGAAGACACACGTGCCATGTAACAATAAAAAGCCTCGAGCAGAGACGAAGCTTTGAACAGGTGATCTGACCGAAAAGCGTAAAATGAGGAACAGACGGGTGCAATTTACAACAGAACTGTCTTCACATCACCGCGTTCACAAGACTGATGTTGCGTGACGTTCATTTATCGAAACCGTTGAGAGACCCCCCACATATATCCAACGTCGGACATGTGGACCTTGTTTCGACTTCCCCAAACAACCAAAACCCGACCCGACTTTGCTTGCGACGTTGGTCCAACGTGTAGTGACAACCGTTGTTTTTATCGATACAGGAAGGTTATTGCGACTTTTTAAACAATGGCTTTCCTATACCACTTTTTCAAAACCAAGTTGAGCTTTTCTGACCCGATTGTTCGAATACGGGAATACAGAGGTACAGTGATACATTTCTGATTGCTGAAAGACCTATATTCTAGGCAAACTTTAAAAAAATGCAGAGCAAGCCCATTCAGCTGTTTCAAATGCTTCGCTCCGCCTCCCTTCCCCTGCTCACAAAACCGGGGTTTTTACTGTAACTGGAGTGTACAGTTCAATCTGACCTATAATTGAAGTACACTCACGCGTGGCACATTTAACTGCAAAATATTGCAATCAGTGAAGCATATTGTGAAGTATATTGTTAAGTAATGACACATGATTAAGCTTGTGTTTTAACATGGAATGATGCCAGACATCAAAATATAAATAATGCTTGAAAATTGCTGGAAAAGCAGTCACTATAGATGCTAATGCAGACATCCCAGTAACCAACTTCTTTTCCGGAATGCCGAAATGCCGGCCTACGAGGGTTTCAAGACAGCTTCATCGCGTTTTCTGGGATACAGAAATTCGGCAAGGGTGTGCAAGTCAAGCTTTTGTATCTGAAAAGGAGTACACGCCCCATTCCAGCCTCTTTTTGAAACGCGGAGTACTGAAATAACCCCCTTTCGACCAAACTGGCACTCCAGATAGACCGCGTTTTGCTCTCATGCTGGGAGGGGGCACTCGCATACAAATTGTTTTTCACGTGTGTCCGTGATGGTGCTTAGTTTGAAAAATATTCCTTTTTAGCCAAACAAGGAGTGCATTTCGGAAACAAAAACCCTTTTTGTTGGAAACACGGAGTATTAAATGAAACTTACACCTCCTTTAACGAAATTGGCATCCCGCGTCTGGCCTCAAAATAACCCCTCCCTCTCTCCACGTGTTTTGGACACGCATGGTAACACAAAGATGCCAAGTGGTCCGTCAGGGTTTGGGGTCCACATGTAATTTGTTCTCCCTTTGAGACAAGCACGGTAACACATATGCTGTCATAAGTACCATACTAAAATAAGTGCTATTTTGACATCAATTGACATCAACTGGCAAACTGGCAAAAGAAGCATTTTGAAAACTTATTTCAAAACCATTAAAAATACCGCCATGTAGCTAATTTTTAGTGGATTACTAAAAACAGTGTCTGTCCAGGAGACAACTACCTGGGGCGCATACGCCGAAAATTTGAAAACAACCAGATCAAAGCTATTGGAGACAGAAGACTCATTTCGGAATACTGGCTGTCAAATTCCGCCATTTAACAAATTTTAGTTTTCCTAGGAAAGACTGATTTGGAAAACTTTCTTACAAAATTGAAAAACACCCAATTAAAACCGTGAAAGAAAAATCATTTAGTTCATAGAATTGGTTACCCAAAATATAGCTCATTTATGTCGGATTTATGTCGGATCGTCAAAAATAGTATTTCTTTAGAAAGACTAAACTAGAAAAACAGTGCAAAGTTAAAAGCAATTCAACCAACACTACAGAAAAAGCATTTTGAAAATTGACTATAAAAAGATCACTAGTTATCGAGACAATAATTGAAGGGAGGACTAGATAGGAAACATTCGTCTAAAATATGAAAACAATCCGATCAAAACTGAAAACAATCGTTTCAAAATATTTGGAAAAGAGAAAAAGTAAAAAGTGATTTTGGAAGGAAGACTTGTTTAGGGAATACACATAAAAATTTGTAACCAATGCAACCAATCTGTATGAGACAGATGTCAACATTGGCTCCCAAAAATAGGAATGATGTCATTTTGCAGATTTTTAGCAGATGGCTAAAACGCATTTTTTACGACAGGACTACGTGCAGAACATTCACACAAAATGTAACAGCAATTCAATTAAAACAGCAAGTGAAAAGGCATTTTCAATAAAAGTTTACATAAATAAACGCGAACATGGAAACGACGGATGCCCCTACTGCTGTAACTAGACTAGCCAAACGTTACCTTATATTACCGGTCGTACTTGGTCGTTACTTGCTGTAACTAGACTAGCCAAACATTACCTTATATTACCGGTCGTACTTGGTCGTTACTTGCTGTAACTAGACTAGCCAAACATTGCCTTATATTACCGGTCGTACTTGGTCGTTACTTGCTGTAACTAGACTAGTCAAACATTACCTTATATTACCGGTCGTACTTGGTCGTTACTTGCTGTAACTAGACTAGTCAAACATAACCTTATATTACCGGTCGTACTTGGACGTTACTTGCTGTAACTAGACTAGTCAAACATTACCTTATATTACCGGTCGTACTTGGTCGTTACTTGCTGTAACTAGACTAGCCAAACATTACCTTATATTGCCGATCGTACTTGGTCGTTACTTGGTGTAACTAGACTAGCCAAACATTACCTTATATTACCGATCGTACTTGGTCGTTACTTGCTGTAACTAGACTAGCCAAACATTACCTTATATTACCGATCGTACTTGGTCGTTACTTGCTGTAACTAGACTAGCCAAACATTGCCTTATATTACCGGTCGTACTTGGTCGTTACTTGCTGTAACTAGACTAGTCAAACATTACCTTATATTACCGGTCGTACTTGGTCGTTACTTGCTGTAACTAGACTAGCCAAACATTACCTTATATTACCGATCGTACTTGGTCGTTACTTGGTGTAACTAGACTAGCCAAACATTACCTTATATTACCGATCGTACTTGGTCGTTACTTGCTGTAACTAGACTAGCCAAACATTACCTTATATTACCGATCGTACTTGGTCGTTACTTGCTGTAACTAGACTAGCCAAACATTACCTTATATTACCGGTCGTACTTGGTCGTTACTTGCTGTAACTAGACTAGTCAAACATTACCTTATATTACCGATCGTACTTGGTCGTTACTTGCTGTAACTAGACTAGCCAAACATTACCTTATATTACCGATCGTACTTGGTCGTTACTTGGTGTAACTAGACTAGCCAAACATTACCTTATATTACCGATCGTACTTGGTCGTTACTTGCTGTAACTAGACTAGCCAAACATTACCTTATATTACCGGTCGTACTTGGTCGTACCGGTCCAATTTGGCTAAAGTTACCAAACTGAATAATGTTTAAATTACATTTTATGTTACAATGCGTAGGATGGTGAACTCAAAATTAATTCCAAATCACCATGGATTGCGGAATCTTGTGAATAGACACGCTTCTTTCAGCTCTGTGCATGTCGTAAAAGGAGACTAATGGGAATTTTTTTCTAACTCCTTTTACTACTTCTTCATTCTTCCTTCTTCTCCCATTTTTTCTTTAGAAAGTGCGTCCTAATTATTTCCTTCCTAGTTGTTGAACGGGGCGTTAAACACCAACAAACGAAACCAAACCAAATGCGATCTCTCTTTAAGTCACTAAGGCAACCAACACTTCAGAAATTTGGCCAAATAAGCTATACCTTGTACTGGGAAAAGTTAAAAAATGAGGATTGTTTCTTAGAGGTAAACTTATTTATTAAATTTTGATAAAATCGGCCAATTCGCCATAATAAGCAAAATTCAAATTTTAAGTCTTACATTGCAACTTGAATGATATAAAGGTCAAAAATGAGATCCAAATTAGCGCGTTTCTTGTAGTTTCCTGGAAATCATTTTCTCAAAATATGGTCAAAATTAAAAATATTAAACTTATATTAACAATAGATTTTACGGAGTTCGAAAATACTAAAGTCGCCAATATGGCCGAATCTGCCACAAAGATCAATATTCAAATTTTACGTTTTAAGTTATAAAGTACATGGATGAGAGTTAGAGCACAGGTCCAAACCTTTGCCTTACAGTTTCCCAAATAAAACAGATTTTAATGTCAGAATGTAGCAAAATTTTTGAAGATAAAAACTTACACCTGATATTAACAGTAATACTGTGAGAAGCTCGAAAACGAGGCGCAAAACGTTGTTTCTAACCTTTTCGAGATAAGTCAATGTTTTCAAATCTTATCAAATATTGCAAATTTGGCCAAATTTACAAAATGAAACAACTTTTTATGTTTAGATTGCAGCGTACGTTATGTAGAGTTTTTTGGAGTTAATGAAATGTTCTGAAATTTGCCAATTTCAAAGTTTGGATATTTTACCAATTATTGTTTATTAGTCAAAAACTGCTGGTCTCATACTTAATTATACAGAGGAAGTTCATGTCAAAATAAAAATCATTACTACAACAAATATTTCAGTTTGAAAATTATTCGAAAAACGTCCAAAATCAAGGTCTAAAATCGGGTTAAACCAGTTTTTCACAGATTGCCGAAAAAGTCCTAAAAGCAGATAATATAACGGATTCTCCTTAAATTTGGAGTAATGTACAAAAGTCTAGGAGGGCAAAGGTTTTGAAAAGGTGTTTAAGTGCATAGCCTTAATAGTCTTGCAGTAGTAGGAAAAGGACAGTTCTACGCCAGGAAGTGACGTCATTCAACCCCCCCCCCTCCCTCCTCTCCTCCCCCCCCCCCGTATAGCCACCTAGGCCAGTACATAACGGTACTGTCTGCTGTGTTACACTAGAACGCACAGCTGTCCCTTTTTGTTATGGATATTGTTTGATTATATAAAGACAGGTGGCAAAAATCAAGAGAGCTGAAAGCGTGAGAAACAATTAAGGTAAGAGGCAAACCGTGAGACTTTCTCACAGGGAGAGAGGCAGCAAGTAGCAGGCACATAGTAAGTCGACCACCCCCCCCCCCGGGAAAAAATATGTACCGACCCCACCCCTCCGGGGTGGGGTCGGTTGCATATTTATCCGTTTCAGACAATTCTGAACATTTTTTTTTGGGTCGACCTCCCCCCCCCTAGTAGTTAAAATTGCGATAACTTTCGTTATGGTTGACCGATTTGTATGAAAATTTCAGTTTCATTCAGTTTTATGTAAAGTTTTAACATAGTCATGGGCTACTTGCACCGACAACTGTATGCATTTTTGCAACAAGCCGCCATTTTAACTTAAAATTGCGATAACTTTCGTTATAGTTGACCGATTTGTATGAAAATTTCGCTGTTTGATTCAGTTTTATATCTAGTTTGAACATAGTCATAGGCTAGTTGCACCGACGGCTGTATGAATTTTTTGTCGCATGCCGCCATTTTAACTTAAAAGTGACCTAACTTTCGTTATACTTAGCAAATTTGTATAAAAATTTCACTGTTTGATTCAGTTTAGTTTAAATTCTGCTGAGTCAGCAATTTTAATAAGTTTGAACAAGTTACACATCATATTTTGATTACATCAAAGTGGTATAAATACATGTGTGACGAGAAAAATCATTCACAATGTCAACATTGCTTCTTCATCGATGTATAGAGACCATGGATGACGTCTTCAAAGTGAATTATGCTGACTGGGTGTTTTCAAAGCTTCCTGCTTTTGAATCGGATTGGATGTTACAAGTGAAGAATTTGCATCAGCATTGGGAAGCGGTTGGAAAGACCATTCCAAGAGATCGTTTCATCCACTCATTTCTACGTGAATGTGAAGAACTGCATTTGCCATTAACTTACGACATTGATTTAGCATTTATCAACGCGAATACAATTTGGGCAGTTGAGCTCATATTAGTTGTGGCTGCAAGAATCATTTTACATTATGATGATGATGTTCCATTGACGACGAATGTATCAGAGCTTGTCCGATTCAACCGTGGACGAGTTGAAGTGAATTCAAAACTTTGCAAGATGTTTGCTGGGTATAGTTGGGTATAAAAGGGAGTGGACTCAAAGGCATTAGTACATTGCGCAGTCATGCAGAACAAGACAAGCAGCTTTAAAATTAGTGCTAACTTAACCATTACTGTGGAGCATGGAGAATTTGGACCATTTCTTCGCATCAAACGTGGAGAGAGATGGCTTGCTTTATCACCATCCTTGTGGCAGATTGTGTGTGAGAGATTGAAAAATTTACGCAACATTGGCTTCCAACTGTACTTAACGCAAACGAAGTGACTTGAAGTCATTTCATACTTGGATATGCGCTATGTGAGTTTTGTGCAAACATCACTGTCTGAAAGGAAAGAATATACGCGTTACATCAACATGAATGATGGTGAATGGGAGACATTGCTACAGGAAATGGAGAACATCAACTCAGTCTTATTCGCCAAACCTGAGCCATGTACGGAATGTCATGGGAAGAAAACTCCTATCAAGCTGCAAAAGGATAAGTGAGAAATAAAAGTGTCAAAGCTATCCAAGAACAGACTGGCTGAAGTTCGATTGGAGAATATGAACGTGCAAAATCAACTTAGACTTACCTGTGAATATTGTGGTGCTTGCGGATATGCTGAGGATTATGATTGTCACTGCCATAAGTACAATTGCAAGTTGTGTGAACCTGACAACTTCTGCAACAAGTGCGGCTCACTAACAGTATCTGTCGAGTAAAACTACAAGTCATTTGCTTGCCAGCCGTCAAAGTGTGCAGACGTGTCATATGGATATTTGAAAAATGAATGTAGAAACGTTTTTCAAGGGTATGTGGACTACATGATAAGTGAACTGGTGCGTTTTGGATCTATTCAACAACATCTGGAACACTTTGACATCTATGGGGAGCTTGCCTATTCCACGCTGAAAATTATGCGAGGATTTCATCAAAGAATAAGACATTGGCGGAGCTGAGGAGTTTGATGTGGAAGCAGCATATCACTTTGCTCGATTTGATCCAAGACTGTTTGATGAAGTGAGAGGGTGGTTAATCTACATTGCAGTATAATGGCAGACATTACATTGAGACAATATATTGTGCAAAAAACATATTGTGAAGAAATGTTATTAGTTGTAAAAAAAGTTTGCATGTTTAGTATGTCCTGCTTGTCAAAATGAAGAGTTTTCAGAACATACTTGTCATTCTGCTTGTGTCTATACATACTGGAATGAAGCTAAATATTATATTCATTTAGATAAAGTGTTAGATAATGCAAATCAACGTTGTGAAAAATATGGTGTAGATGCTATCACATTAGATGAATTAAGTAGTTAGTTAATGTTCATTGAAGATCAATGGACTCCAATTATTCACACCATTGTATCAATGCTTGATTTGTAAGATATGTTGATTGAGCTATAAAAACATGTTGATTGAGTTGTAAGACAAAATAAAAAGAGATGTTGACAAGTGTTAATCATTTAGTGTTAACATGTCGACGTGGAAAGACTACTTAACCAATATTTACTTTAAACCTGGTCAACCTGGGGCATTTGCTAGCCCTTACAAACTTTATCACATATTAAAAAAACATGATCAACCAGTCACTCATTCGCAAGTGAAGAAATGGTTACAGGATCAAGATGCCTTCAGTTTACTACAACCTGTAAAATATAGGTTTAAAAGGCAACGTGTCATTACACGTGGAATTGATGACATGTGGGATATTGATTTAGCTGACATGGGAAACATAGCTCCCTATAATGATGACACCCGCTTTTTATTAGTTGTCATTGATGTGTTTTCCAAATAATTATGGGTGCAACCAATACCTAATAAATCACATACCAGTGTCATAGAAGCCTTTCAAAAGATTTTTCATGAAACACAACGAAGACCACGAACTCTAAGGTCAGATAAAGGAACTGAATTTAAAAACAGATGGGTAAAAGCATTTTTGAAGAAGGAGGGAATACATGCCTATACAACAAAGAATGAAACCAAAGCCAACTTTGCTGAGAGAGTCATTCGTACTCTAAAGGGACTGATGTATCGATATTTCCTACATAATCAAGCTTATCGCTATATGGATATCCTTCCAGATTTAGTGTATAATTATAACCATAGACCTCATGGCTCCCTCCCTAATAAGTATGCTCCTGCAGATATTCGTAAAGACATCGAATCAAAAGTGTGGAAGTACGTGTATGTGGACAAATTGAAATTGAAACCAAAGAAGAAAAAAACCCTACAAATTTAAAATTGGTGATCAGGTTCGCCTTTCCCACATGAAATATGTATTTCAACGGGATTATCATATAAAGTGGACGCAAGAAGTCTTTATTATCACACATCGTTGTAAGAAGCAAGGAATACACTTATATAGTGTGAAAAACTTTTTAGACGAGGATATTGATGGATATTTCTATGAAGAAGAACGGCAGAAAGTAAAAAAAGATATTGAATCTGTCTACAGAATTGAAAAGGTGTTGAAAACACGAAGAAGACGTGTTTGGTCTCTGGACCTACAGGCAGTGGTAAAATGTCTCTAGTTAGAGAAATTCTAGAACAAAAGTTGATTAAACCCTCTCCAAAAACCATTTTATGGCTCTATGCAGCAGATCAGCCTTTATTCAAGGGAATGAAGGGTGTGGAATTTTACCAAGGCATTCCAGATGACATTGAAGAGCGTTTTAACCCGAAAAAAAACCAAACTTACTCATCAATGATGACTTAATGACCAAATGTCATAGTGATGAGCGTATGACACGTCTCTTTAGTGTTGGCAGCAGTCATCAAAATCTAAGCATTATTTTTATTGTGCATAATTTGTTCCATCATGGTAGAGAAATGCGAAATATTAGTTTGAATACACATTACATCATTCTGTTTAAAAATCCGAGAGACAGTCAACCAATAAGTACATTAGCGCGACTAATGTATCCTGGAAAATCTAAATTTCTCATAGAAGCCTATCAAGATGCTACGAGCAAACCTCATGGCTATTTATTCATTGACTTGAAGCCGAAGACGAATGATCAACTACGTATTCGTACAGGCATTTTACCAAAAGATACACATTACGTATATGTTGATAAAGTAGTGTATGAACAAGAACCAAGTCACTTGACCATTCGCAGCCAAGATGTCTAAACGTATTCAAGCGAATCAACCTTTTCTTCATTTGCTCGCACGCAGCGGGCCTAAACGACGTAAATCCTTGCTACAACAAGCTACTAAGGAGGAATTAACTAGCTTGTTTGCAATTTGTTTGAATATATTACGAGGAAATTTACCCTTAAGCTCAAAAAGGTATAAGGAATTCAAGCGTGAACGTCATACCCTACGCACACTGGCAGATAAGAAGATATCACTTCAAAGAAAAAAGAAGTTGGTTAATCAGAAAGGAGGATTCATTGGAGCTATTGCTAAATTTGCATTACCTTTGTTAGCTCAGTTGCTGTCAAAATGAAACATACTATGAAAATGGTCCTCATTCCTGAATATGAATATAAAATTTTGTTAGAAAAGAAGAGAAAAGATGCTGAAATCAAAACGAAAGTGAATAAACTTTTACGTGGGAAACGAACTCGTGAAAGGCAATAGAAATGTCTCAAGTTCTTGGATGTCATTTACGAACAATTCAGTCACAACATCATCCAAAGCAGAAAAATCAGAAAAGTCCCAACAGTTTCTAACCAATTTTCAACCTATTTATCATGTAAAACTAACACAACTTCTAGCGGAACTTAAGAAATATGGTACGAGATGGACAGATAAAAATGAATTTGTTTTTAAAACGGGTACTGTCATTACAAATTCCAACATTATTGATTTGCTTTGCTGAAAGAAGCATTAGTTTCTACAAGAAGAAAAGGACGACGAGAACCACCACATGGTTGGGAGCAGTTTATTGAGGAAATTGTAGACGCTAATATTCCAAAAACTGTTTTTGGCAAAAAGACAACTCTTGGAGATATTACAAAAGAGATACAACAACGTCAACAAAGGTTGTTTCCAGAAGGATGGGAAACGTTTTAACACGGATTAAAGAGTTATGGTGTTGTTGTTATAAAGAAAATGGAAATAAAAATACTATTCCTGTACAGATTAGGTGTGTCAGTGCTTGTTGTCAAGGAGAAGTAGTAGATACCAATGTAGATCATGTAGATAGCAATTTAGACGACAATGTAGACAGCAATGGAGATGACGAGTGTCAAACATGAAGTAATGTATAGACACATCTAGTTAATCTACATCACACAAACGATTTAGTCATCATGGAGTCAACAAGTTTTAATATAACTTTACCTAGCAATGCTAGTTTGAACTATTATCCTACTAATAAGGCTTCTACTTATCAAATTCGTTAACCTCGTACAATATATTTGAAAGGAAAATATGAAGTAGCCTTAGCTGAAATTCAATACCCACACACATGGACGACAATGAGGCCAGGAATAGACTATACTCTTCATTATCGATCATCATTAGATGTATTTTATGCAGTTTCCATTCCATATGGTTACTACAGATCCATACCTGAAATATGTACTACAATAAATGCAGAATTACAAAAACCTATTAATGCAAACCCTATTAGGTTAAAGTATGATAAAATTAGCCGAAAAGTTTCTCTTATTTTAAGAGATGATTATGATATTGTCTTTTCTACTGGATTAGCTGAGATTTTAGGATTTAAACCAGATAAATGGTATGAAGAATCCGGTCCTGCTGAACATCAATCCGATGTGAAACATGGATTTTATACACTTTATGTGTACTGTAGTATTTGTGAGCCACAAGTAGTTGGAGATTATTATGTTCCTTTACTACGTTCTGTTTCCATTGAAGGGTATGATGGTGATATTATTATGAAAACTTATGAAAAACCTCATTACGTCACTGTAAACACATCCAAATTTGAAACAATAGAAATGAATATTAAGGATGACACAGGTCATAATGTTTCATTTCAAACTGGGAAAGTGATATGTAAACTTCATTTTCGACCAAAAGCATTATGAAAGCATATACACGCGATCCGTCTGCATATCGCAACCATTTTCTTCGTCAAGTGGGCGGGGAATTACCAGGATTTAAAGGAGCACGAATACAGTATGGAGATGGTATTGGTTCAATATTGGGATCATTGGCTCGCAAAGCTATTCCACTGCTTAAGGCAGGGGCTAAAATCGTTGCACCACATCTTGAAAAGGCTGCAAAAGATGTCGCGAAAGATGTTACAGGCCGAGTTGCACAACGTATCATTGGTGATGTGTTAGGAGGACAAAAGAGAGCAAAACCAGCAAAACCTGCCAGAAGGCGAAAGGCAGCTAAACGGATAACATCAACAAAATATAAGAAAGAAATGTTTTTTAATCATGTCTTTAATTCATAATCATTCTTGTGAATGTAGTCCCTTCTCCATTAGAATGGTTTCACATACCACAAACGCAAACTGCTGTAGAAAAAAGTTATAATGTTGACTATCAACCACTAACTACCATTAGAGAGGGCGCTCCAATAGAATTCTACATTCCTGCGAGTACAGAAGACTATCTAGATTTAAAGAACAGTAGACTTCATATTGTATGCGCTAGTGTAAAGGCTGATGGAACACCATGTGATGTAGATGATAATGTATCATGTATCAATGATTTGTTTAATGGGTTATGGTCCAATATCGAATTGTTTCTAAATGATCGTTTGGTATCACATAGTAACAATACCCATGGTTATTCCAGCATCATATCTCATCTCATTCATGACTCGGAAGAAAGTCTCCATTCTGAGCGCTCTATGCGTCTCATCTATAAAGATACTGCTGGGTCAGTGAATAGTCATGAGGTGAAAAGAGCTAATCATGAAAGATATGTAGCAGGTTTTCATGTAAATGTTGAGGGTGTTGATGTAGCTCTGCAGGGAAATAATGGTTTACATAATCGTTATTTGTATACACGTCTAAGCCGTGAGTTTAAGCTTACAGGCGGTTTAAGAGTAGATTTGTTTGAGCAAGATCGCTATCTTCCAAATGGTATTAGTATGAAATTACGTTTACATAGACAAAAAATGAATATGTATTAATGGCTGCAAATAATGGTTATAAAGTAGACGTGAGAGATGCGTTTTTAACCATTCGCAAGGTGAGGGTTAGTCCAGGTATTCAGTTAGGGCATGCAGATGCATTGATGAAAAGTCCTGCTAAGAGTATTATTACTAGAAAAGAGTGTAAAGTTTTACCTATTCCAGCTGGATTTCAATCTTTTGTGAAGGATAACATCTTTTTAGGCCAATTACCAAAACGCATTGTCATTGGACTGGTTCATAATGAAGCCTTTGCTGGAACAGTATCGAGAAATCCATACAATTTTGATCATTTTCTTCTAAACTTTATGCAACTTTACACGGATGGTGAACCAGTCCTATCTAAACCTCTCAAACTTGATATAAATCGAGGTAAATATCTTGATGCTTTTGAAACGCTTTACAAATCTTTTGATAGATTGAATGGTGAGAAAAGTTTCATTATAAAACGGAAAGATTGGTCTAGAGGTTATGCTTTATTTTCGTTTGACTTAACACCTGATTATGATGGTGATGATCATTATGCTCTTATCAAGCATGGAAATTCGCGACTAGAAATGAATTTTGCTGGTGCCTTGAAAAATATAGT
This sequence comes from Protula sp. h YS-2021, assembly GCA_949752745.1. NCBI lineage: Eukaryota > Metazoa > Annelida > Polychaeta > Sabellida > Serpulidae > Protula > Protula sp. h YS-2021. The sequence continues at coordinate 91,633,198 of OX457026.1, forward strand.
CACTGTTATAGTGTATGCTGAATTTGATAACATTGTTGAAATAAGTGCAAATCGTAGCATTCAATTCGACTACCAGTCATGAATACGAACCAGATAGAAGCCATACTATCCCATGATGCCGCGACAAAAGACTTGTTTCAAGGTGTGTTTTCCATGGATCAGTTACCATCTTTACAACGCGGTGCCTATGTCATCAACACAGACGATCATGATGAGCCAGGAGATCATTGGGTGGCAGTATATTATGACAAAGACCCAGAATATTTTGACTCTTATGGACTTTTACCTATAGACAGTCGTTTGAATAAGTTTTTAAAGTTTAATTTCATTTATAATTCAGTTCCATTACAAACACCGATATCATCTACATGTGGATTTTATTGTGCGTATTATATAATTCAAAGAGCTCGAGGATATAGTCCTTTTGAAATCATTGATGTATTAAGAAGAAGTGATGGTGATTTTGTTGTAAGGGATTTTGTATATAGGCATTATAAGCCATTATTTTATTGATGTTGTATTAGTTGTATTAGTGAAGTAGTTGGTAATTGGGAATTGTATTATGAATATTGTAAATAAACAAGACAGTTTTATACGACATTCTTTGTTTATTGTGTTATACATGTTATTTACATTTTTACAATTATTTTTTACATTAAACTTTTATTTTACAAATACATTCAACACATCGATAAACACATGCCATTCATACCAATGTAAGTAGTATATGTATCATAGACATTACATTCACGTTTGTAAATGCTATGAAAGCTCACATAACACTGTCCATTACCAAACTTTATTATTTTAACATCTTCGTGTTCAGACAGTATCAGTTCATATCCCTCTTCATTTATATCAATGTCCATCGCCATAACGCACATGGGATGTGTCAGCTCAATGAACTTGGTGCCCCGCATGAGTTGCACTCCTTCCTCTTTGAATTCAAGCGTCAGGTTCTTTCCAATCCAATGCTTGTAACAGAGCGTGCCATTCCACTGTGATGAGGGTGAAGTAGTCGTAGCTTTCTGTAAGCTCGTCATATTGGCGAAATTGTAAAAACACGTCTAGACAGTTCTCAGTCACATGAACTTCTAATTCATTTGAGAGTATTAGGAGAAAGCCAGGTATCCTAAACTTCTCTAGATGCTCTTTCAACACAGATTGTTCGTCAGGCGATAGAATGATATACTTTCCAAAATATTTCGTTCAACAGTCAGATCAACTATGAGCTGTCGCCTTGTCTGCAAAGACGTTTTTATGCTCGAATGATGGCGAACAACGGATGTTGTATAGCTTCTAAGAATCGTAAGACTGCGCGCCACTTCATCATATCAAAGTGAATCATATCTGCATATGGATTATCTGGCACAACTCCCTTATAATCCTCTGGATAATCCTCTAAAAGATTTCTCCAGAATGTCACACGTATGTTAGAATCATATTCAGTCACCAACACTTCACCTTTATTTCCAAGTCTACGTTCAAACCCAGGTTTAAGCGGTATGTTTTTAAAGTCTTTCCACACTTCAGGTTTAAACCAGTAATCAGAAATTATCCGAGAACTTATTATCACTTCATTCCTATCATTTACATTTAGGTAAGCACCATCGTTAAACATAAGTGCATTCATGTTAACCTTGTTATGAGCCGTCTTCTTGTCTTCGAAGCCTTTTATCCACTTCTTTCACTTGCTTCTTCAGCATTTTCCATTCAGGTATTGTCAGCAAAATTACCTTTTTCGTAGGACGGTTTCTTCCAGTCTCCTCATCTCTGAGGTTTACGAATGTCCCCACTCCTTCATTGCTTTGTTTCATAATCTTTCATATACTTTCCATTGCCTAGAGAAAGCATTCCATCCCACGACTGTGGTGTTGGTGCCGTCTCCACTTTCAATTTCTTGATGGTAGTGTCAGGATTTTTAACTTTTAAGTCTTTGACTGTATCTGCAAGAGTATCCATATCAGTTGTAGACCTCTTACGGCTTTCAAGTTCCATGTTAACTCTTCAATGTTCACACCTCAAATAACTCTTGCGTTGGAGGACCTCCCCTTTTTATACAACAGCCTTGTAATGTCCATGCGCTAAGGTGGAATAGGCATCATTCAGCATATATCGCTTGTCGTCATATGGGGAGAGGACTACTTTCCTCATCTTTTCTGAGAAAAGCTGGTGACTATGACTTCGAATAATGTGTCCTGTAGCCATCGTTTGAGTTTGGTTGAACAAACTGTCTTTATACTGCACATGTTTAATGCTTCTTTGGCAAGCTCGAGTGATGCCTTTAGCCGTACGTTTTTCTTTCCCACCATACATCCTTTTCGGTCGAAGTCCAACAAACTCTTCAATGGGCATGCTCGCCGTCTCATCTTTCTTTTTCCCAAGCACTTTTTTGTTCACGCTGGAATGTAGGAAATGATCGGGCGGATAGTCACTTGTGTCGAACAGGTCAGCATCTTGCTGCATGTCCTTGTAGATATCGTCCGTTTCTATGTCATAACATAGACTGTCGGTGTCGCTGAACAACAACTTGGCATTGGGATACTTGACCATGTTGTAGTTGTAATGAAAGTTGAACATAAGCACTTTGCTGAATTCGAGAATGGTGAAGCCAACTTGAATGGGTTTATTCAGAAGCAAATCCACTTTGCGCAAATGTACCGCGGTCAAATCTTCGTTGAAAATTTTGAATTTGTGGAAAGAAGGTTTGGCTACAAGTTTCTTGAACAGCTTTTCCTTGTGAACAAGTTCAACATTGATTCACTTTCTCACATTTTCCATGGTTTTGCCAAACACTGAGTTATTCATCAGTTTGAAGAAGTCTTTCTCAAATGGGTTCTTAGCCAATTTTCTCTTTTCTGTGTTCAAGGTAATGTATTTTGCTAGCCATTTGCTCTGTTCAAAGATGATGGCACGATGTACTTTGGTGACTTTCAACCCCAGTGAGACGTACTGTTGTAAATTCCTGTAATGAAGTACATATTTCTTTTTGTCAGACAAGTTTGGAATGAGCTTTTCATTGGGTTTTTCTTTCATGTTCAGCTCTTTCCGCAGCTTCTGACTGATCTCTGATAATTCTCCAACTTTGACACATTTCCGTTCTGGAGCCACTGGGTAGTGATTATGACGATCATGGATTGAATTTGGGTATTCTAAATCCACTTCCAAAATGAATCCAATGTCGTCATCTTCTGCTACATCCATGAATTCGACGGATTCTGGCTCGCTCACCCACATAAATCCTCTTTGTGGCATGCTTTGTGACATGGCCCAGCCATACAAGTTGTTTGCGTCAAGGTACATCAGGTAGTTGTTTGGTAACTCAGAATTGTAATCTGCTACGTAGGGATTATTTGCTTTCGCATACTTGTGCGTGATCACAGATATTCCTCCACGTATGCCCTGCTCAACCATTTGGTACATGTCAATGTCATTGATCAATTCCAACTTCACCTTTGTCGCTTTTAACATAGCATCCCACGACAGTCCTGGTGCTGTATAGTAGTGAGCAGGATCCAATTCGTACGTGTTGAGACACACTTGACGAAAATTTTCAAACACGTCAGCTAGCAGTAGCACATCTGATTTCAGGTACAGGTCGTGGTATTCGCCGAATGTGGTACAATTGAATGTATCCCACACCTTCTGAGCATGTGCATAATCCTCATCGCTAATGTCCTCTTCGCTAAGCTGACTGTAAAACTTGTCCTTTGATGGTAGCTGTGTTTCAGCAAACCTGGATGGTTCGTCCACGTAATCGTAGGGATACACTCCCTTTCTCAGCAGCAAATCTTGTTGGTTGCTATCGTGAATGTGAGAGGTCATGTTTTAAAAGTTATCTTTCCCTTCTGCCGCCAGGTTGGATACCCACTTCTGTAAAGAAGTACTCATGAACTGAAAGCTGTCTGTAAATTTTAGATTGCTCATGGTGAATGCAATATATTTCTCAACGGTGTTGGGAATGACTGTAATGGTTTCATTTTTGAGCTTTCCAATTTCTTCCATGATCAAATGGCTGTCATAGCCTCGCAAATTGTGGAAAAACACAGGGATGATAAAAGAATCTTTATCCCCCTGCTTATCCTTTCTAAGTCGGAATTGTAAGTTGCATTCATTATGTGCAGCTCCGCTGTATTTACCATTGATGTGGTCATGATCTCTCACACGATCTGCTCCTAGAGGCTCATGACAAATGTAGCAATCGACAGCGTTTTTGAAATCCTCTTTGTCTTCACGAGTCATGACCATTTCCTTTGGCTGCTGTAAACCATGTACAATACGATCACGCTCATTCACCATATGGTCTAAAAAGACTTTAAAGGCATTATCTCCTCGATATAGGACTGACTGGGGCACGTATGTCATACTGGCTGACAACGACATAGGCAAAGCTGTTTGGACGATGATGCTGATACTTGTCTCCTTCTTCATGCTTTTTCGTGAGACATTCAAAGTCTGCATAAATCACAAAAGGTGCTCGCTGTTGTTTGGTTACATTCTTAAACTTGATGAAGGGTTCCTTGGGGAATAATAAACGTTGTGCTCCATGCTTGCCACACACTTCACGATGCTTGTCTAAAAGATCTTGTCGCTTAAACCCGTGAAGACAGTTGAAACAATAAAATGCTGCGCCATCATGTTTTGATCGATAAGCCTTAAGTCTGATGAAATTTTTGATGAGACAGTAATGCCTTTTCTTGTCATTGCTAATCAAAAGCAAGTTGATTTCTCTCGCGCTGGTGTTTCGGCTCAGTTGTATTGGAACAACTACATCTTGTTCATATCCAAACACATTGATAGATACATCATTCTCCTTTTCAAACTTGGGAATGTCTGTAATCGGTGTGGGAAATGTCATGCCTTCCACCTTCAATTCGTTCTCAAATGGTGTGCAATGATTCACTCGATATGGGTGTTGATGATAATGGTGAGGGTAAAGGTGAGCAATACGGACCATAAGAAGCACTTGTTATCATCATTCTGAATGTTTAATACAGCCTTTGTATTCTTTACTTTCTTCGGTAGTGGAATATAACTACTTGCTTCTAGTGGCGCTGACGTAGCTGTATGCACTTCAATATACAATATGTTATCCAACACCCAGCCAGAACCTTGTCGCTCATGTTCATCAAACTTGGTAAACAATTCTTTATAGGCTTCTGGCAAGTCCTTCTCAATATCCGCTGGATTGTATGCTACATATGTTGGACTGCTGATGAAGGCATTATCCACTTGTTCTGTCTGCATGCACCACAATATACCATTTCATGCCATGGTTTAACGTTTCTAGCAAATGTCTCTTGATCCGGTTCTCTTGTTGTCGCATTTCAAGCAGTAAATCCGATCCATCTTCAGACTCAAACCTTTTTTCCTGCGCGTTTTCACCAAGACTCACTCTTCTACCTCTGCCTACTTGTCCTGTCTTTTGCTTCTTTGAAACCTGTTCTTCATGAGATACATTTTCCATCTCAGCTGGTATGCATGAATGTGTCTCAAACGTATCCATAGATGGAAATATCTTAACACATCCACAGCAGAGGACCGGATCAGGTCTGTCAATACCATCTTGCGCCGTCTTTCGTCTCTTAGCTTCAATATGCTCAACAAGCTCTTCGTGAGCACGTTTCATCCTAGCTGGTTTGCATGTATGTGCCACGAACACTTCCAGAGAAGGAAATGCTATATCGCAATCATGACAGTAGACTGTTGTCATCGTTGCTCTTGTTGCTGAAATGGGTAAAATACACGTTTCACTCTTCCTTTTATACCACTTCGATAGTCTGTTAGCTCAGCAGAATTTATCACTGATTCATATGCATGTTCCACTCTTCCTTTTATGCTACTTACATGTAACCAAAATATGGTTTTGATTACTTTTAAAACTTGTTCAAAATTGCTGACTCAGCAGAATTTTACTCTCTTGAATGTCTCACCTGCAGTTGTAGAGCTGCACAGCAGAGACATCTAGCGGTGAAGTCAAATCGTATTCATCCGCGAAATAACACAGGAAATAACTGAATCAAACACAAGGTCACATACGTATACGAATACACACATACATGCAAACTTATAGCTGAGACATCTTTCTTTTGCATTAGACAAGGGTGACATAGTCGACATAGATCCAGCTCCCTTCCAGCCCCTATCTTCAGAATTGCGAGAACTGTTTTGAATGAAATCCCGCCCTGCATTATTTGTGATTTTTTATCCAAACATCTGCCCCCCCTGGCATTAATCTTAATGCAACTATCAATGTGGACGCAACCAGGATATAGCTATCTTTGGTAAGCTGTCGTTGAAAAAAGCACAACAGTTGAAAGAGAACGCAAAACCGTATAAGTCAACATATGTTCCTTTCTGCACCTTGCCTCGATCTTTTCATTACAAGACATGCGAAAGGTATGCGAAAAAAACTGTAGTCCCACCCAACAAAATGATGCTATCCCGGTAATTCGGACCACCTCAACTTATGCCAAAAAACAAACATGGCTCTCTGCATCTACTTTATCTGTAGAATATAGAAGGGGCTTTTTGACGTTTTCAAAGCTTTCCAGAACTATCCATCAAGTTCATTTGTGGATCACGTACATTTGTGGATCACGTGTGGATCACTACAATTCTTGGTTTTTTATTATTAAATCACTTATTGTTAAACAGTAATCGTCCAGTTCCGTATCTAAATAACATAGCCACGAGAGCATCATTCTGATGCTATTCTGGTAAAACGACAAAAAAGATATTTCATGTTTTAAAGTTGCCAATGCACAAGCACAATGTAACGGGACACATATGGAAAGATTCACAAATTAGCTGTAACCAAATGCAGCTGTTTCTTAAATTATATCGTTGATATATCGTGGCGAAGAGACAGAAAAAAGAGACAGAGGAAAAGAAAGAAGAATCGTCAATAAGAAATCCCAATCTAACGGGAAAAAACAATAAAACTAAAGAGAGAGAGAGAGAGAAGAGAGAGAAGAGAGAGAGAGAGAGAGAGAGAGAGAGAGAGAGAGAGAGAGAGAGATGAGAGAGAGAGAGAGAGAGAGAGAGATTGTAACAATGTGGAAGAAGAAAGACTTGTGCAAATAGGTTCGAATTCCTCCAGAGAAAACAATATAATTTTGTTGGAGCTTATAAATGCCATGAGATTTTTGTAGCGAAGTCGATCCTGAGTTGTGGTTTTGTCTGAAATTTTGAGAAACAGCGTTGTCAGATATTCTCTGTTTTCCTTCAATCACGTTATATCAGATTTATTTAACGCTTGGATTTTCGTTCCAAGAAGTTATTGTTTTTCCTCGATTTGTGGGGGTGAAAGTACCTCTTTTTTTTCCTTTTTTTGTTAGTTATTTTTTTTTTTCTTTTTTTTTTCACGCAAAGTCCCCGTCGGTTTCCAGACATCTCTCCTCCGAAACGGCTGAAGCTAGAAGAATGAAATTTGGCACACTTAAATTCGACTATGCGAAGTGGTGCTAAATGAATTTTTTATTGACCTATGACGTCATCATCTGCTTCTTGTGACGTCACGCGATTTTCATAGCTTGATATCTCCAAAACCGCTGGATCTAGAGGTTTGGAGCTAAATACGTCATGAGACTACTTTTTGACAAAGAACACCGTAATAGCACTATTTTTTACGTATTGCGTAATTCTTACGTCATTTCTACGTTTTCTGTTCCTGGTCGGTTTTAAAGCGGGATTTTTGCGCATAGTATACAAAAAGCTTAGTTGTATACGAATTGGCAGTTAAAGATAACTTTAAACTACCCAACGCCCTGTAAAACGCCCCACCTACCCCCAAAATACGTAAACAAACTAGACCGATTTCGCCACCGAGTGACGAAATTAACGCTTGGAAGCAGTCAGTTAGAATGCTAAGGATATAATTTATCGTTAATATACTTTTGTATGGAGAGTTTTCAATATTGTGCAATTTATCGAGCTTCATTCTCATTGTTAGGCATGACCTGTTTAGTAATTACTGCATTCCTTTTGTTTTATGTCCACACTCGTTCAGCTGTGACAATAAGCATGCAAGTAACGCCCCGTCAACAGGTCTTTGTTAAAAGGAACGGTCTTAAATACACATGTACATCAAAACGGAATACCTAAGCCACGAAAACACTCCCCTTGTTTTCTTTATCAATCGTTGAGTAACACCACCTCGAAAATGAGACCAACTCGCATATAGGCGAGTCCTGATCAAGTCCTGAAGTCCTGATCTAGTTTCGTCACTATTTTTCACAGTATTTTTCCAGGTGGCATCATTAAGAACCTCCCAAATAAGTAGAAATTGGACCACTTTTGGTCAGCCTTACTGGTTGTGTCGCGGAATATATATATATATATATATATATATATATATATATATATATATATATATATATATATATATATATATATATATATATATATATATATATATATATATATACTACGGAAATAGGACCACCAGTTAGACTTATCAGACGTAGCCCAATTTCCGGGTGCAGTTTTATTTATGATATGGTTTCATTTTTGCGATGGTCCAATCTCAATATCTCTGTTTTGAACAGGAAAACTATTTTCGGGTCTCGGGGTAAGAGATGGTCTCATTCCGTCTGATGCATACCTGAAACCAGGAAAAAGAACCACCACTGGGTCTAGCCTTGAGAGGTCTGATTTCCAGGATGGTCTTATTTGCAGGGTTCTTCAATAAGGAAGTAGTCTGGAACGGGACTACTCACAAGCAGCCCTGTTGGGAGCTGGTCCCATTTGTTGGATGGTTTTATCAAGGATGCGGGTGTATATATTTGAACACATGAAATAGGGCAACCAGCTCGACTGAACCAAACTGGTCTAATTTCTGGTTATGTTCTTATTCGGGTTGTTCTTGATCATGGAAGGAACGTGGAACAGGACAGTTGAAATCTAGCCCTATATGTTAGATGGTCCCATTTTCGAGACAGTCCAACTCAATGCTTGATATACAATACTGGGGATTCTATTCGGCACTCCGGACTGGCCCGAAGTGGTTCAATTTACGGCCTTATTTGTAAGGTGGTCCCATTTCCTGGGCGGTCCAATCAAGGGGTTCCAGTGTTAATTACGATGAACCAGAAATGCACCAGAAATGATACACCAGTTCGACTGACCAGAAGTGGTTCAATTTACGGTCTTATTTGTAAGGTATCCCATTTGCTCGGCGGTCCGATCCCGGTGTTCCAGTGTTAATTTTGATGCACCAGACACAGGTCCACCACTTGGACTGACGAGAAGTGGTTCAATTTCTGATCTCACTTGACAGGTGGTCCAATCTGTAACTTGTTCTAGCATTAATCCTATGATCGGACCATAGGGAAAATAGGACCACGTCACATATAGGACCGCTTTGCGACAGTCCTCTTAAATGTTCCATCCAATCCCGCAAATAGGACCTACACTTTGGGCAAATCCCAGTGCAGGTCATATTTCAGGGGTTCTTGTGCATAAAAGACAGGAATAAGACGATTTTGTACGGACCGCACAGCAAATTGGACCATCTTAAAATAAGATCGTTGATTGAACCATTTGGAGTTCATCCAACTGGTGGTCCTATCTCTGATACATCAAATTTAACACTGGAATCCTAGGAGTGGACCGCCCAGCAAATCGGACCACCTCACAAATAAAATTGGTAATTGGAAGAACCTGGCTTAATTCCAGGTTCCTTCCATTTTCAAGAAATCACTTCAAACACAAATAAGACCATACCTGGAAACTGGAGCACCTCACAAATAGGACTGGAAATTGGTCTAACTCGGTCACTACAACTGGGGGTCCCATTTCTGGTGCAGCAATAAATACACTGGAACCCCGGGATCGGACCGCTCAGAAAACGGGATCACTTCACAAATAAGACCCGAATTTGAACCACTTCGGGTAAGTCTAACTGGTGACCCTATTTCTGATGCATAAATATATACACTGCAACCTCTGAATCGGACCACCCCGCAAATGGAACCACCCCACAAATAAGACTAGAAATTGGACCAATTTGGGTCAGTCTGACTATTGGTCCTATTTCACGTGCATGAATATATACACAGTGTTATTTCAGGTGTACGGAGATATACGATGGACCTTTTTGATCGTACCACTCCACAAATAGGACCACCTCACAAATTGGACTGGAAATTAGACCAATTTGGGTCAGTCCCACTATTGATCCTATTTCAGTTGCATCAATAATTACACTGGAAGCCCAAGATGAAGCCGTCCCGAAAATGACACCACGTCAAAACTAAAACCTAAAATTGGACCAATTTGGGACAGTCCGACTTTAGATCCTATTTCTGTGCATAAAAATATACACCGCAACCTCGATATCAAGCCACATCGCAAATAGGACCACCTCCCAAATAAGACCGGAAATTAAACACGACTAGTGGTCCTATTTCTGGTGCATAAATAATTGCACAGGAACCCTGGAATGGGTCCGCAACGCAAATGGACGACCTCACAAGAAAGACTGGAAATTGAACCACTTCGGGTCAGTCCAAATGGTGGTCTTATTTCTAGTGCATGAAAATATAGACTAGAACCCCGAGATCGGACCGCCCAGAATATGGGACCAGCTCACAAATAGGACTGGAAATGTGACCAATTCGGGTTAGTACGACTGGTGGTCCTATTTGTGGTGCATAATAAATTGCACTAGAGCCTCTGATCGGAACGCCTATTAAAAAGGGCCACCTCACAAATAGGACAACTTTTAACGGTCCTGTTCCAGGTTTCTTCTATGTTCAAGAAATCATCTCCTCACAACTAAGACCATATCCGAAATTTGGACCACCTTGGGTCCTATTTATGGTGCATAAACATATACACTGGGACCCTGGGATAGGACCATCCACAAAGGAACCACCTCACAAGTAAGACCACTTTAAACGGCCCTGTTCCAGGTGTTTTCCATTTTCAAGAACTCACCCCTTCCGAAATAAGACCATACAGGCAAACGAACCACTTCGGGTCCGTCCAATTGATGCATAAATATATACACTGGAACCTCGAGATGGAACCACCTTGCAAATAGGACCACTTTAGTCCAGTCCCACTGGTTCTGTTTTCGGAGTTCTGGTGAATATCAGTACGGAATAACACTCGAACCTGTTCCTCGAAAACAGACCATCTGCTCTATATATGAATCCTGGGACTGGTGCGATTTTCAGGTTGTTCTCATTAAGTTAATTATATTTTGAATAATCCAGTAGAATATTCAACCCTTCAACTGATCACTAACTACTCCCTGAATCCCCCCACACACACACACTCATTCTAAACAAATCCCTGTTTCAATAGCAAGCGAAAATCAGTACCATGCAGGCAGCATTTCACAAGAGGCCAGACGAAACGAGTACAGTGATGGGAGCCTTTCTGTACAAGCATTGCCTAGTTATGCTTATCCTTATTTGGCACACATACAGCAAATGGCTTGTGCGAGTATACTAGTATCTGTTTACTTGCTGACCTTGTGATGGCAGTATTTTGTTTGCGTATTTGGGGGTGGGGTGGGGGCGTTTTACAGGGCATTGGGTAGTCTTAAGTTACTTTTAACTGTCAATTCGTATACAACTAAGCTTTTTGTATACTGTGCGTAAAATTCCCGCTTTAAAACCGACCAGGAACAGAAAACGTAGAAATGACGTCAGAATTACGCAATACGTAAAAAATAGTGCTATCACGGTGTTCTTTTTTCAAAAAGTAGTCTCATGACGTATTTAGCTCCAACCCTCTAGATCCAGCGGTTTTGGAGATATTAAGCTATTAAATCGGCATGACGTCACAAGACGCAGATGATGACGTCATAGGTCAATAAACAATTCATTTAGCACCACTTCGCATAGTCGACTTCAAGTGTGCCAAATTTTATTCTTCTAGCTTCAGCCGTTTCGGAGGAGATGTCTGGAAATCGACGCGGACTTTGCGTGAAAAAAAATGAAAAAGAAAAAAAAACAAAAAAAGCCCCAAAAAACTAACAAAAAAAAGGAATAAAAAAGAAGCAGGTACTTTAACCCCACAATTCGAGGAAAAACAATAACTTCTTGGAACGAAGTTCCAAGCGTTAAATACTGCCATCACAAGGTCCTCAAGTAAACAGATACTGCAGTACTAGCAGTAGCCATCTGCGGTTTGTGTGCCAAATAAGGATAAGCATAAATAAGCAGTGCTTGCTGTAACTGGCTGATACAGAAAGGTTCCCATCACTGTGATCATTTCGTCTGGCCTCTTGAATGCAATGCTGCCTTCATGGTACTCTTTTTCGCTTCGCTTATCGCTGGAGTATACTTAAGTGTTTTTTTTTCATAAAGCAACCGACTGCCATTTTGATTACAAAGAGAAGAAGTTGCTTCTTAAATTTTATAGTCTTTTGCAAGTTATTTATTTGACAAAGCTGATTAAAAAAGCTGTTTGTCCTTGTGTTTTACAAAGTTCTGTGCAGGATAAGGAAGAGCCACTCGAAAAGTAGGTATCCGTTGACGTAATAAAAAAATAAAAATGAAATTGAAACAGGAATTTGTTTACAGTGAGTGTGTGTGTTGGGGGGGGGGGGCAGGGAGTAGTTAGTGTTCAATTAAAGGGTTAAATGTTCTACGGTGTTATTCAAATTATAACTTTCGTGGTCACGGTCAAGGTCAAAAACCGGAAGTTGACTATTATCTCAAAAACGGTTAGAGATAGAGCGATTTTGAGCTCATTTTCGACCCTTTGGGCCTAAACAACGTCACATAAGAGGTACCTCGGTGACCTTGACCTTCTTGGTCACGGCGGTCAAGGTCAGAAACCGGACTATAATCTCGATAACGGTTAGAGAGAGAGCAATTTTAAGCTCTTTCTCGAGCCTTTGGGCCTAACCAATTTCACATAAGAGGTACCTCAGTGAACATGACCTTCTGGGTCACGGTCAAGGTCAGAAACCGGAAGTTGACTATTATCTAGAAAAGGGTTAGTGATAGAGCGATTTTGGACTCATTTTCGACCCTTTGGGCATAAACAACGTTACATAAGAGGTTCCTCAGTGAACATGAGTTTCTGGGTCACGGTCAAGGTCAAAAACCGGAACTTGACTATTATCTCGATAACGGTTAGAGATAGAGCAATTTTGAGTTCATTTTCGACCCTTTGGGCCTAACCAACTTCACATAAGAGGAGCCTCGGTGAACATGAGCTTCTGGGTCACGGTCGAGGTCAAAAACCGGAAGTTGACTATCATCTCGAAAACGGTTAGAGACAGAGCGATTTTGAGCTCATTTTCGACCCTTTGGACCTAAACAACGTTACATAAGAGGTACCACGGTTTCCTTGACCTTGGTCACGGTCAAGGTAAAAAAAGCAGCGATAAAGAAGGGGTACTGCGTGACTTCGAGGTTTGTCACAGATGAGCGAGTGTGGACACAAAACAAAAGGGACACAGTAATTAGTGAACAGGTTATGCCTAACAATGGAAATGAAGCTCGATAAATCGCACAATATTGAAAACTCTCCATACAAAAGCATATTAACGATAAATTATATCCTTAACATTCTAATTGACTGCTTCCAACCGTTAATTTCGTCACTCGGTGGCGAAATCGGTCTAGTTTCACTTGTTTGCAAAGATTGCGGGGCTCGCAACACCACCTCCTCCAAGTGATAACAACAATAATAATATAACATTTTACTAAAAGATGTGTCCATCGGATCAGTAATATATCAGTGAAATGTCAAATAAACTCGAAATGACGTTGGTAATACCATTCAGGTAAACGGTAGTGTTAAAAAGCTCAAAATCTAGTAATGATTTTGATAAATGATACCCTCAATGTCATCAAACTATTATATCCCGAGACGGTATTCGTATAAATACTCATATCAATTCGGACCTAAAGCCATTCACAGGCTTTGACAAAATCATATTTACAAACGCAAACCAGTTTTGAAAAAAAAAAGAAAAAAAAACAAAAACAATAATAACCTTGAATAACCTCTAAATATCAAAAGTGCTAATCAGCCCGGAAGATCATGCATGCGAATATTCACTTGGTTTCGGCAAAAGCAATTCACATGCATAGATGGAATTGTATACACAATGCTGAAATTTCAACAAAGTTTCACCAAAATTCGTTGACGGCGTTCACTGAATTCGTGTTCGTAAGGCGGTCAGGCCCGAGTATAAGAAATTGCCGGAATAATCCTGATGAGTTTCGTCATCAGACAAGCTTATTCCTCAGGAACCCATCATCAGATAATGCCAGTAACAGTGACGTTGCATGGGAATGACGAAATAATTCGCGAATACAGGGACATAACGAGGCTGATTGTGAAGCATTTAAGAAGATCTACAGAGAGGATACGAGGTTGGATTTAGTAAAGATGCCTTTCAACTTTTAATGCTGTCACAGAGTGATGTTTATTTTTCTCTGTGTTGTTGCATTGGTTTATCATTACTTTCCCATCACTAATACCCGATTCCACTTTATGAATATGGTTCTATCGAGACAAGGTAAAAATGCGTGGCAAGTGTAAAATGTATAGTTTCAATCACGTTGCCATTATGGTTGAAAAAGTGGGTCATAAATGGCGAAAAGGGGATGTCATTATCACACATGTTTTTGTTTTTTCCTGAAAAAGATGTCATCCTTTTTACCAGAGGTTGATTACAAGAGCTGACTTTATCCGAAGTGAGAAACTTATCGCAAAATGTGCTTGGGATCCATGATATGCAATTTTCTTGTATTAACGCAGTCTGTAAATGATATCCCCATCGCTTAGTTGGGTCAAATATCTCGACCTATACATAACCAGGGTTCGCGCTGGCTTCTCAGGAAACTGAGCCAAAAAAGGAAAGTGTAACTCAGTTGGGTCCAGAAAAACTTGGTGGGTTCCAAAAAAGTGAGTCATTTCGTAAAAAATGCCCAGAAGTGGACAAAAACCCCGATAACGTAAGCGAAAGCCTAATGCCGCAACCTAATATCATGGCTTAAAAATATAAAATGAAAATAACTCCTAAAAAGGACAAGCATTGCCCTGTATCTCTTTGTGCTCTCTCGGTTACAAAATTCAAACATTAAATATTACGCTAAGATATAGATATTCAAAAAAGGCTTCCCTCATTCACAAGATTCATAAGAATTCATAAGATTCATAAGAATTTTGTGGACCTTCGATTTTCTGTAATTTTCTATATTTGCATAAAAACTGAACATTTTCTGTTATTGAAAGAGCAGCAGAAGAATGTAGATTTTACACAGCACGACATATATATATATATATATACTTAAGAACGTACATACATACACAACAAGACAAACTTTTTGTATTGAACTCCGAGAAAGGTATTTTTATTGCATCCACTGGTTTAACATCATTGCTGTGAGATATCAGCTTGTCAACTGAAGATCATATATTTTACATTATTATGATCATTAGTTGCTGAATAACCAGTTGATAAAAATGTGCAGACGGTTAGCTATAAAAAGCACGTTTAAAGATAACATATCAGCTCAATGTCCTCAAACAATGTCGTACAAAATTTTTTTTCGTCACTTAAACAGTTTTTCTGTTTACAAGTTGATTGCGTTTGTCTTCTAACAATGTCATAAAATTAAATTTGTGCAATCAGTAAGAGATAATTTCTTAACCCAAACTTATGAAAGGTGGCCACCTTAACGGTGTTATATTAAACCTTAAAATATAATAAAATCACAAAATGTTGTAAAAAACTTCAAATTAGCTAGAAAACATACCATTAACAAAACACTACAAGCTGTTGCCATTTCAACATTGTGTTTAACGACATTTTTAACAGCCATCATTGTCAGCATCATTTAAAGACTCTTATTTTATTGACTCTACTATGAATCTCAAAGTAGTGAATTCTGGATAATAACGCTTACTTGAGGAATATATTAGCAACTAACCTATTATACAATTTTCAGGTCATCCAGCAACAAACAGGAATAAATAAAAGATTTTTTGATAAATACACGAAATCAAACACGAAAATAATAAAATTCGTCAGATTCTCAGCATATGCTCCAAAACATATAAGGGATTTTTCTCAAACACCATTTTAAATAACTTTTGAAACCTAAAAAGCTTTTTTCATTCAAGTTCTGAAATATTTTAAGACTATTTTGAATACCACACATAATTAAAGTCTAGGTTATTTTGTATTTGAAACTCGGATAGACTTTCTGTGTAATAAAAAACAGTTAGTATATACGATATCAAGCAATAATAATGAATTCCACCAGACTTCTAAGCATATCAATAAAAATCGGCAAAAGATTATTTTTCTCAAACACCCTTTTAGATAACTTTTGAAACCTAAGATAATTTTTTTGCTCAGATTCCGAAGTATTATAACGCTGTTTTAATACAATGTATAATTAAAGCGTAGCTCATTTCGTATATGTAAGTCGCATAGACTTTCTCGTGTAAACTTCATTAAACTGTCTGTAGGCAGGTAGTTGTACATATGTACTGTAGAATGTATTGCTTCTCTTAGTTAACTCCACTTTAAATAAATCACATACCAATCCAGTTGACCATTTTCGAGAGCTGTGAAGTAAAGAAACTCTCCAATTACGTTATCTGTTGCAAATAAGAGAATGAATTATAAATTATAGAGCGAGGGGAAGAGTTAAGATAATCTGTAAGTATGAAGAGTGCCAGGGCTAAGGGAGTAACAGCACCTAATGGGGTTAAAGATGGTTAAGTTCTGATATTTTAAACAGTCAGGGCATGTTTAATGTAGATGTGCAACGTTTTATAAACTTTCAAAATCACTAAAAATTTACTGAAATAGAATAAAAAAATTGAAATTGATTGAAATTAGATAAAAAAGGATTGTTCTTGTCAGTATGAAACATATATTATAAATTACGTGACGATTAAATGTTCATAGTTTAGAAAACCTGTTTTAGAAAATCTATTTTTGATCTTTTGGTGGCGTTATAAAAATAGTTAAAAGATCTTTTTTATTGTCCAAAACGTCTCAGAGACGCTTTTGTTGAGAAACTGGTCGAGACTGGTCCCTGGGTAAACTGCAACAATTAGACAAACCAAAACGCTGTCTTTATCTATTAGGCTATAATATAGGAATAGGTCATGAGACCGAGTAAACTGTATTTTATTCTCGAAACGGTGAGCTCACTGACGGTCCAAAAGTGCCCGAAACCAATACAATGCGCACCATTGACCATCGCTTGCTTTACAGGAACACGCACAGTCGTGCCAAAAAGTGCAGAATTGCGGTTCTTTAGGGTATAAAATGCTTCTGATTTATGTGACTCCGCCTATGTGTGACATGCAATCTTTCCTCACACTAAGCAAAATGGCTTGCTCCTGCCTGCGTCACAATCATGTGGGGTTATACCTATGACGTTCGTGTAAATGTGGCAAGCGAAGACACGTTTTCATAAAGACAAACAAGACACAAGCACTATAGTACTCTGGTCTCTCTTCACTCTTGAGTGCAGAAAGTCCACAGTCTTACTGGGCTATAAAATGATAAGAATTTAACATGTCGACGCTGAAATTTACTTTACAGAAACGCCAGTCTTATTTGTCTGTGGTTGATATATTTTAAACAATGTCTGCACTGAAATCTGTTTCATTAGTGGTTATGCATCTCTTTTATTTGAGTTATTCTGATGAAATATCAGGAAGTATTGGTTTTGAAACACTCCTACAGTCGGAGGAATCGGAATATTTTAACCATTCGTGTTCGGTTGACGGAACGATACCACAATGGTTATCAGGAATTCTGGTGGGCATTCTTGTTAAATATTTTCGCCTCACAGTGTAAAAGGTAAAAGTTTTCTTAGGGACACAACTCTTGCACTCTAACGTCCGCTAAAATCATTTCCCTTTCTTTACTAAGCACCTTTAGAAAAAATATTTTGTGGCGATAAATTTATTCCATAGTATAATCAATTTTTTTTTGGCTAACCATTAGCTGAGTAGCACCATTCAATGTCAAAGTTTTGCCTTTGCGGCCTTCCGGACAGAGGGGTTGTGTTGGAGTCAATACGTAAATACACATTACGTTTTAAGTAAAAAAGGAATTTTTCTCTTCGAGTAGCATTTCAGCGGGCGTTTGGTTTCACTCTGCTTATAGATACAACATTTTGCTGGCGTTGCTACTACCTTTATGAAACAGCATTCTTCCTTCCCCAACCCACCAAACCCCATCGTGTTTATCAGGTTATTGATACCTTATAACTTTATACCCTGAAAATGTCTTTAAACTTTATTTGAAAGAACATGGAAGGTGAATTCATCCAAGGGTAAGCTCGATTTAGCTCGATTTCATTGCTTCTATATGTATTTTTTCAATAACCTTTAATACTTAAAATTTTGATTTTTGGTCAAACACTGGTAATTTAAATTTACAAAATCATTTTAAATTCTGAGTCACTCTACCGCGGATAGGTCCAGATCTAGGCATATCTGGATTTTGGTGAAGGGCCAGTTTTACTAATTAATTCTGTAAGTAGAACCAGCTTTTAACAGATTTCTCTTTTTTCGAGACTTTTTGCGGTTTTCTATACAATACCCTAAATTCTTTTTCTCAAATTATCTTTTAATCCTCTTAAAGGTGGTGCAAATCAAAACCAGAACCAGAAAAAGGCCGAAAATATTGATAATCTGAGAAAGAGTATATTGATTCTTTTGAGGTTTAGTTGGTGTTAACATGCCTGTTCTCATAGGTATATATTAGAAATCAGCACCACCAATAGTAATCTTGACAAAATATGACTGACATATAATTACCGTTTTGAGCAATTTCAATCTGACTTTTCCTTTGTGAATCCTTAAAAATTATACGGTGCATTATAATAGAGACTTAGTGAAAGTTCGGACTTTTGGAAACAGAACTGCATTAAAATCTGTAGAATATTAAATTAAATTTTGATTTGCTGAATTCATCGGCTGTTAAAAAGATAAAATTCAATTTTTTGTAAAATTGTACTATCACGATTTTGTTTTACAGATACGAAACGGTCCTGGAAGCTTTGAAATGGGAGACATGGAGTTCACTCACTTGTTTGATGGGTTTTCAAAACTCCACAGTTTTCGATTCGACAAAGACTTATCAAACATTGCATTCAACAGTCGGTTTTTAAGAAGTGCATCTTATGCACACTCAAAAGAAGCAAACAGAATAATGCCCTATCTGTACTTGGCGGATACTTCACCGTCTCTGTCACTTTATGAAAAAATGAAAGCGTTGTTCCGGGGTGTAGATACACCAAATGTTGATGTTTTCGGTTTTCAAAACGACACTGTTGCACTTGGAGCATCATGGACTTGCTACAAATTCAATAAGGAAACTTTAGAAAATGTGACACCCATTATTGCCTCGGTTAAAGGCATTCCATCTTTTTACCCACAATATCTTCCATACATAGCGACTCCCCATCCTATTAAAGAGCATAACAGTGACTCGGTAATAAATATTGTGTCCACAGAGAAACTAGTCCCATTTGTAAATAGTAGTACTAATGTGGTAAGGATTCATTCACTTGATAAAGTCGAGCTTGTGGCATCTATTGAAGTAGAACGTCCATCTCTTATGCATGCATTTGCAATGACAAAACAGTATGCAATTTTATTTGCAGATCCGTATTTTGTTGACACCACAAAACTTTTAATTTCATCTGTCGTTGAAACCTCTTGGTACCACCAAGAAGGAATGAATACAACCATTTATGTGGTTCATTTGAAAACTGGTAATGTCACAAAGCTCCAAACCGAATCTTTGTTCCATGTACATCACGCTAACTCTTTTGAAAAGGGCGGCACATTATACATTGATTACGTGGCATATTCGACCAATATTTTTAATTATTTGAATTTGAATAGCTTCAGAAAAGCTAGCTCAAGAAGAAATATTCCTACTGCAAGTATCGTTCGATACAAGGTCAATATTCGCAAAGGTACAGTACAGAGAGTGCCATATCCAAACGCAAACAAAATTTCTAGTAACATAGATTTTCCTTCAATAAATGAAAATTACCGTTTCTTAGAATATTGCTATATCTATGCCTTGATCTTTAAGGCCGATAGTAAGGAGTTTGCAGCGATATCGCTCGTGAAGAAAGATATGTGCTCTGGTAAGGACAAATTCTGGTATCAGCAGAATCACTACCCTTCAGAACCTGTTTTCGTTCCGAACCCTAATCAAATATTTGAAGACGATGGCGTTGTACTATCAGTAGTGTTCGATGGAGTTGCAAAGAAATCATATTTAATAGTACTCGATGCTCGATCCATGACACTTTTGGCGAAATCCTTTACTCCTGCTGTCGTTCCTTACACTTTTCATGGAAAATTCTTTCCACATAGGCAATCATTATCCAATATTGGCACATGTCACGACCTTAAGTTCGAAGATCTGACGTGCAATTGCTGTCTTAAAATTTAAAAATAACTTCTTCATTTGTCTGACGCATGACGGAAATTCCACTTTCAACATTCGAATTTCATGATACACCTGAGAAATAAAACAGCATATATAGTCTTTCCAATATATATGAGTTTCTTTTGTCCAGCAACCTGTTCATAAGATTTTGATTTTAAGTTTTCTATTAGAAACTTACTGACCGAGATAATGTTACCAAAACATCTCATGATACACCTAAAACTGTCACGAAAATACAGTTTTACAGCTTTTCAATCTATTTTATATTGATGAGTTTCCTTTATCAATCAATTAACATGAAACGTTTCGTTTTTCTTTCAGCAGATTTTATTGCCAATGAAGCGACTAGATAATGCTACCTAGCAAGACAAGTTCTCTACTGTGACGGGTTATATTGCAAGAAATTATCGGTATATACTGAGCTGTGATAATTACAGTTATGGATTTTTAGTCCTCTAGTTTATTGAAATCGTACCACTCGATAAGGTGCTTCCGTAGGCTTTCTTTTTTCCATCAAAACCTTGTCACACGAACTCCTCTAAAACGGCTAGGGATAGGAAGACCAAATTTGGCAGAGAGAAGGTATGGCATATCTAGCTTTTCCAGCTCCAACATTTTATACTCAAAAGGGGACATTGAAGTTTAAAATTTGAAAATCTTTTAACGCAAACTCCTCTGAGACGGTCAGGGCTAGGACCACCAAATTTGACAGAGACATAACGTGGTATGCGTAGTTGCCCGTCCGTCTGTCCATTCATCGTATTTTAAACTTTTTTTGTCCGGGCGATTTCTCAAAAACTATCCATCAGATCTTCACCAAGCCCTATAGGAAGGAAGTATATATAGTGTTGATTTGCAATTGAGGTTCATTCTGTAAAATATACGTCCGTCTGTCCTTCCGTAATTTTTTATTTTTTTCATTATCCTGGCGATATCTCAAAAACTATTTATCGGAAATTCACCAAACCTTACAGGACGAAAGTATATGTAGTACAGATGTGCAACAGGTGGTTCAATTTGTTACTTGACTGTTTTGACCTGAAAGAGAAGATAAGAGATGAGGTATCTTAAACGTTCAGAATCCGTAGCGAAAACGGTCTAGTTTTTATTTAGTGTCATTGTAGCTGGCATGGCTAAGTAAGTACAAAACACACCCTCTGGGTATATATATTAAAGGGTCACCACACGAACAAATACGGATATGCAGTCTACATGTCGGACGGCTGACGAAAAGGAGGGATAAAAGCAAAGCCATGTTTATTTCCTTTCAAAGGTTTCACTGCGGTGATTTTGAAGTATTTTAGTCATTATTATCAAGTATGTTTATAAGCGAAAAGCAATTTGGTGTATTTCATAAAGATATATATAGATATATATGGTTTAAATGTGAATCATTTATAAATGGTGTCCAAAGTTCTCTTCCTTTAAATACATTTGTAACATGCTGGAGTTTCTTTCAAATGTGTACAATTTAAGTAAAAATGTTCTTTTCTGCAAGCAATCAATTTGAAAACTATTACCAAATGTATTTTTCATAGATTTTACTAAGCAATTTATTAGTAAAAGTAAAATAAACAATAAAAAGAACCATTTTCGCGTCACCACGCACCCGATTAATTACGAACTATTCGGCTACCAATATCTTGTTTCTATGTGGTTGCCAACACTTTGCTTTTTACATTTTCCTGGTTTTGTTTAGTTGTGCTTTTAAAATTATTTGTTTAATAAAAACGTGTATTTTGCTTTCATAGTGGTTATTTGATTAGAATTAGTTGATCGAAGCAAAAAATATTCTTAGCTGGTGATATAGAAAGAGCGTAAGTTGACCTTCCCCCTCTCCCTCCCCCACACCTGAAACTGAAACTAAATCGAATGAATAATACCTAAAAGTCAATATTAGACTTTAAAATTATACATTTAAATCTTTATTAATATCTAAAATCTGCCAATTTTATTTGAAAATGGTATTCAGTACATATGGTTTTCCATGACGCTCCAATACACGACACCCAATAATATTAACTTTTCATAATGCTCCAAGACAAAATGTTTGATTTTGTTTTAAAAATAGTTCCCCCCTAAAACGTTTCGAAAAGTATCTACAAAAAACGTTTTATTTTGGTATCCGAGAACATAGAGGTTTTATAAAAATCAATAAAACGTTTCAGCTAAAAACGAACCTTAAAAAAACGTTTCAATGTTTACCGGGAACGATATCTTTGATACAAAGACACGGTAAAGTTCAGTCTGAAGTCGTGCCACATAGAGACAAGTGTCTGGGAAGGTGAGGCTTAGGATTTTGTGGAGACACACGTGCCATGTAACAGTAAAAAGCTTCGAGCAGAGACGAAGCTTTGAACAGATGATCTTACAGAAAAGCGTAAACGGAGGAAGAGCTGCTACAACGACAGACGGGTGCAACTTAGAATAGTACTGTCGTTCACATCACAGCTTTCATAAGACTGATGTTGCGTGACGGCCATTTATCGAAACCTTTGAAAGACCCCACACATATATCCAACGTCGGACACGTGGACCTTGTTTCGACTTCCACAAACAGCCAAAACCCGATCCAACTTCGGGTGCAACTTCTGTCCAACGTTGGTCAAACGTGTAGTGACAACCGATGTTTTTATCGATACAGGAAAGTTTTGACTTTTTAAACAATGGCTTTCCTATACCACTTCTTCAAAACCAAGTTGAACTTTTCTGATCCGATTGCTACGAATATGGGAATACAGAGGTACAGTGATACATTTCTGATTACTGAAAGATCTATATTAGAGGCGAACTGAAAAAATGCAGAGCTGGTGCATTCAGCTGTTTCAACACGAAACCGAGGTTTTTACTATAGCCGGAGTGTACAGTTCAATCTGACCTATAATTGAAGTACATTCGCGCGTGGCACATTTAACTGCAAAACTATTACAATCAGTCAAACAAACCACGCATATATTGTTAAGTAATGACAAATGTTTAAGATTTATGCCAGAGATAAAAATATAAATAATGCTTAAAAATTGCTGGAAAAGCAGTCACTATAAATGCTAATGCAGACGTCTCAGCAGCCAACTTCCTTTTTCAGGAGGTCGAAATGCCGGCCTACGAGGGTTTCAAAACAGCTATAGCACGTTGTTTGCTGGGATACAAAAATTCGGAAAGGGTGGGGAGAAATTAAGTTGTATCTGAAAAGTACAGGCCCCATTCCAGCCTCTATATTGAAACGCGGAGTACAGAAATAACCTCCTTTCGACCAAATTGGCACTCCACGTAAACCATATTTGGGCTTCCATGTAACTTTTTTCTCCTTTTGAGACAAGCATGGAAACATATATGCTGTCATAAGTACCATACCAAGATCAAAAACGTTAAAAACACCGCCATGCAGCTAATTTTTTGTGGACTACCCAAAAAAGTGACTGTCCAGGAGACAACTACCTGGGGCACATGCGCTGAAAACTTGAAAGCCAATCAGATCAAAGATATTGGAGACAGAAGACTCATTTCAAAATACTGGCTGTCAAAATTCCGCCAATCAATCAAAGCTATTATTGGAGACAGAAGAATCATTTCGAAATACTGGCTCTCAAAATTCCGCCAATCAGATCAAAGCTACTGGAGACAGAAGACTCATTTCGAAATACTGGCTCTCAAGATTCCGCCATTTTACAAATTTTAGTCTTCCCAGGAAAAATTGACTTGGAGAACTTTCATACAAAATTGAAAAACACCCAGTTAAAAGTTTAAAAGCAACTCAACCAAAACTACAGGAAAAGCATTTTGAAAATTGGCTATAGAAAGATCACTAGCTACCGAGACAATTATTCAAGGGAGGACTACATAGGGAATATTCGTATAAAATTTGAAAGCAATCCGATTAAAACTGAAAAAATTCTTTTCGAAATATTAGGACAATTTGCCAAAAAGTAATTTTTGAAGAAAGACTTGCTTAGGGAATAAACATACAAAATTTGTAACCGCTGCAAGCAAGCTGTATGAGAAAAGTTGTAAACATTGGCGCCCAAAAATTTGAATGACGCCATTTTGCAGATTTTTCAGATGGCCAGAACGCAATTTTTACGACAGGACCACTTACAGAACATTTATGCAAAATGTAACAGCAATTTGATCAGAACAGTAAGTAAAAAGGCATTTTCAATAAAGTTGACATATTATTATCATTATTATATAGATTTATCGTGCAAATTTCTTAAAGTTAAAGTCTAGTCAGTGACATGTTACAAAAAAGGAAATTAAAAATGCTAGACAAAGCACAAGAAGAAAACGATTAAAAGCATTAGTGTAACTAAAAACTAATACTGGAAAGAAAAAAGCTATCACAGCACGTTGGACAAATTTTTTTAAATATCTACAGATCATAAACAGCTTTGGAACAATTAGTTTTAAGTAACTTTTTAAATATTAAATAAATACTAAATCAAATAAATTTGATTCTTCTCTTATGCTTGTTTTTAGTGCATTCCACAGTTTAGGCGATACATGAAAATGCCCGTGCTCCGTAACGTTCTGTTTTATGTCGTGGTACAAGGATAGGATTATCCATGGACCGAAGAATAAGCAAGCAGGTACATAGAAGCAACGGATGCCCCTACTGCTGTAACTAGACTAGCCCAACATCACCTTATATTAGCAGTCGTACTTTCACCAATTTCGCAAAATTTATCAAACTGAATAATGTATAAATTACATTTTGGGTTGCATTGCGTAGGATGGTGAATTCAAACATGAATTCCAAATCATCACAGATTGTGGAATCTTATGAATAGACATACTTATTTCCGTTCTGTGCATGTCGTAAAAGGCGACTAATCGGAATTTCCTTCTATCTCCTTTTACTACTTCTTCATTTTTTCTTACTTTTCCCACCTTTTTCTTTAGGAGGATGCTCCTAATACACCCTTCCTAGTTGCTGAACGGGACGTTAAACACCAACAAACGTAACGAAACCAAATCACCGTCTCTCTTGTAGTCATTAAGGCATATCAACTTTCAAAAAATTTGACCAAATAAGCCTTCTACTGGGAAAAGTTAAAAATGACTTGTAAATAATTGTTTCTTAGACATAAACTTATTTTTTAAATTCTGACAAAATCGGTCAATGCGCTAAAGTGAGCAAAATTCAAATTTCAAGTTTTACATTGCAACTTAAGTGACATAAAGTTCGAAAATGAGACCCAAATTACCGCCTGTCTCGTAGTTTCTGGGAAACCATTTTCTCATAATATGGTCAAAATTAAAAATATTAAACTTATATTAAGAATAGTATGTACGGAGTTCGAAAATACTAAAGTCGCCAATTTGGCCTAATCCGCCACAAATATCAGTATTTAAATTTTACGTTTACATGATGGAGAGTTAGAGCACTGGTCCCAACCTTTGTCTTACAGTTTCCCAAAATTGTTGAAAATAAAAATTAATACCTCATATTAACAGTAATACAGAACATACAAGTTCGAAAATGCTGTTCTAACCTTTTCCCAGATAAGTCAATGTTCTCAAATATTATCCAATGGCCATGTTTACAAAATGAAACAATTTTTTATGTTTAGATTGCAACGTACGCTATGCAGAGTTTTTTAGATCTACTGAAATCTTCTGAAATTTGCCAATTTCAAAGTTTGGATATTTTACTAATTACTTATTATTGGTAAAAATCTGCTATTCTCACACTATATTATACAGAAAATGTCATGTCAAATTAAAAACCATTACTACAACAAATACTTCAGTTTTCCCACTTTCAAAATTATTCGAAAAACGTCCAAAATCAAGATCTAAAATCAGGTCACGTTCTTCAATCTGCCGGTTTTTGACAAATTGCCCAAAAAGTCTTAAAAGCAGATAATATAACGGATTCTCCGTAAATTTTAAGTAATCTAAAAAGTCTAGGGAGGAAAAGGTTTTGAAAAGGTGTTTAAATGATACACCATGGCACCAATGATGACTGCATAGCCTTTACAGTCTTGTTGACCAGTAGCAGAACATTAGTGTTTAATATCAAAACAATATGAGTAAAACCTAAAGTAGTAATAAGACTAAGAAAGGTTGTCCTACTCACATACGTATGCAAATATTTATTCTTTCTTTTTTTTTAAATAGAGAAGGACGACGTGGTCGACATATATTCAGCTTCCTCTCCCCCCCCCCCATCTTCAGAATTCCGTGAACTGTTTTGAATGAAACCCCGCACTGCATTTTTTGTGATTTTTATCCAATCATCTGCTCTCCTGGCGCTAATCTTAATGCAACTATCAATGTGGATTCAACCAGGATATACCTATCTTTGGTAAACTCTAGTTCGAAAAAGCACAACAGAACACAAACCGGATTAGACAATATATGTTCCTTTCTGCACCTTGTCTGGATCTTTTCACTAAAAGACAGGGTATGCAAAAAACTGTAGTCCCATCCAACACAGTAATGCTATCCTGGTAATTCAGACCACCTGACGTTATAACAAAAAGGAAACATGTCTCTCTGCATCTACTTGTCTGTGGATTGTATAATCACGAAGGGGTTTCTAGACGTTTTTAAAACTTTTCAGTACTGTCATCTAGGTCATTTGTGGATCACGTACATTTGTAGATCACGTGTGGATCACTACAAGTCTTGTTTTTTTATTATTAAATATTTACCGTTAAACACTTATCGTCCAGTTCCGTATCTAAATAACATATC
Organism: Protula sp. h YS-2021; assembly: GCA_949752745.1. Lineage (NCBI taxonomy): Eukaryota > Metazoa > Annelida > Polychaeta > Sabellida > Serpulidae > Protula > Protula sp. h YS-2021. The sequence continues at coordinate 91,660,319 of OX457026.1, forward strand.
CATTCTGATGCTATTCTGGTAAAACGACAAAACAAAATATTTCTTGTTTTAAAGTTGTCAATGCGTACAATTTAGCAGGACGCAAATGGAAAGATTCACAAATTAGCTGTAACCAAATGCAGCTGCTTCTTAAATTATATCGTTTGATGCAAAATACCTCAGGGAGGTGAGGAAGAGAAAAAAGAGACAGAGGAAAAGAAAGAAGAATCGTCAATACGAAATCCAAATCTAACGGAAGAAACAAAACTAGAGACAGAGAGAGAGAGAGAGTAAGAGAGAGAGAGAGAGAGAGAGAGAGAGAGAGAGAGAGAGAGAGAGAGAGAGAGAGAGAGAGAGAGAGAGAGAGAGAGATTGTAACAATGTGGAAGAAGAAAGACTTCTGCAAATAGGTTCGCCTTTCTCCAGAGAAAGCAATATAATTTTGTCGGAGCTTACAAATGCCATGAGATTTTTGTAGTAAAATCAGGTTCCTGAATTGTGTTTTTGCCTGAAATATCCACACGCCTTATTTTGAGAAACAACGCTGTCAGACATTCTCTATTTTTCTTCAATCGTGTCGTATCAGATTTATTTTTACCTGTTTGCAAAGAGCGCAGGACTAGCAACACCACCTCCTCCAAATGATAACAATAATAATATAAAAAATTCCTGGAAATGTGTCCGCCGGATCAGGGATGTCCCGACCACTGAATGTCAAATAAACTTGAAATGACGTTGGTGATACCATTTTGGTAAACGGCAGTATTAGAAAGCTCAAAATCTAGTAATGACCTTAAAAGATACCCTCAACGTCATCAAAATATTATATCCCGAGACGGTATTCGTATAAATACTCATATTAATTCGGACCAAAAGCCATTCACAGGCTTTGATAAAACACATTTACAAACGCAAACCAGTTTTGATAAAAACCAATAATAACCTTGAATGACCTCTCAATATCAAAAGTTCTAATCAGCTCGGAAGATCATGCATGCGAATATTCACTGAGTTTCGGCAAAAGCAAATTCACATGCATAGGTGGAATTGTATACACAAAACGCACAAAACCACCCTGCGATGACTACGTTGAGTCACCAGATAGATGCTGAAATTTCAACAAATTTTCACCAAAATTCTTGTTGGAGTGTCGTAAGGCGACCAGACCCGAGTATAAGAAATTACCGGAATAACAAGATAAGTTTCGCCATCAGACACGCTGATTCCCCAGGAAACCATCATCCTTCTTTACTAAATCCAGCCTGGTATCCAACCATCTTCTGTGTAGGTCTTCTTAAGGGCTTCGCAATCAGCCTCGTTACGTGCCTGTATTCGCAAATTATTTTGTCATGCCTATGCAATGTCATTGTCACTGACATTATCTGATGTTTCCTTTCAACTTTTAGTGCTATTACAGATCGATTTTATTTTTTCTCTGTGTTATTGCATTGATTTTTCATTTCTTTCTCATCACTAATACCCGTTTCCACTTTATGAATATGGTTCTATCGCTCGAGACAAGTTAAAATGCGTGGCAAGTGTAAAATGTAAAGTTTCAATTACACTGGCAATATAGTTGAAAAAGTGGGTCATAAATGACGTAAAACGGATGTCATTATCACACTGGTTTTCATGTTTTTGCTTTTTCCTGAAAAAGATGACATCCTTTTTTATCAGAGGTTGATTACAAGAGTTGACTTTATGCGAAGTGAGAAACTTATTGCAAAATGTGCTTTGGATCCATGACATAATATGCCGGACCACTGCGATTTTCTGGTACTGACGCAATCTGTAACTGATATCCCCATCGCTTGTTTGGGTCAAATATTTCAACATATACATAAAGTAAGCGAAGGTTCCATTAGCGTGGTAGGCGCGGCAATTGACACAATGACGCTTTCTCTCCGCCGTGCAAACCTGTCGGAATTAATGGCAAGCAACATCGGTAAGTCATACCTACTGAATTAGCTAGCAGACTGATCAACAGCTTGTGCTTGTTACACTCTAAGATAAACTTATTATGGAACAACGCCCTCGTTTCAGACTCGGGCATTCTTTTGGAGATAAGAGAGTTAGTAACAGAAGCCCATTAGCTTGTTTTACTTGCAGTTTTCTTCCCGTTGTTGACTGTCATGCTGGGCACACTTCTGGACGTAGTTTGTCCCCCCCCCCCCCCCCAGCGGATACCGCCAGTCTGAAAATAATATTTCAGAACGCCAGACTGAAGCGTTTTGACATATAATGAACCAACAGACGGATGATTGCATGGACCTCGAAGAGAAAAGCACTCTCATAATCACTGAGTACTGATTTTTAAAACGACCCCTGTAGTGCTTTACATTCACATGCATTATGATTTTGCCGTTTCTTTTAGGTGCAAAGAAACAGCAACAAATTTGTTAGAGAAGAGTTAATCTCGGAGTTACCAGGAGAAACCTATTACCAGCTGTTCCCACAACTGTTTACGAAATATGGTAGATATGCAAATCAATTATTCGGTGTTTGTTCAGTACTCGATTCCAAATTCACTCAAATAATTGCATCTCTAAATCATTTTTGAACAATTGTAGAGCAATCTGCATCTTTAATTTCGCAATCTAATACCATACTAACATTAAAATTAACAAAATACGCAGATGAAGATGTATGTTCGTGCTCTATAAACTGAAAAAAGATCCCGTTTGTGCAAACAGTGAAGATCAAAAAGACTGCATATCTGACATGATAATAAAAAAGGTGATTTCATATTTGGCAAGTCAGTGCATATCTGACAAGACAGTCAGAAATGTGAAGACAGTGCCTATCCGTAAATGTCAGTCAAAGGACTAAGGCAGTAAATATATGGCAAGATTGTCAGAAATGTGAAGACAGCTTCTATCTGGCAAGTCAGTCAAAGGCCGAAGACAGTGAATATCTGACAAGACTGTCAGAAATATGAAGACAGTGCCTATCTTGTAAGTCAGTCAAAGGACGAAGACAGTGAATATCTGACGAGACAGTCAGAAATGTGAAGACAGAAATCCCACCTGCGTGTTTTTTTCGTGTTCACAGGACGGCTTGAAATCATAAATTGCCGTTTAGGTCCGCCCACTGACCTAGACGGATTTATGAATAAGCCGTCCCTCTGATTTGATTGGTCTAAAATTATCTGTACTCAATGAGGGTAGCTGTTAAGCATTCAGCAACCTCATTCATTTTACTCTCCTCGCGTGTAACACATTTTATATAATTAAGCTAAGAAATAAATTTGTTTAAATCCCTCCTCCGCCCCATCGCCTCCATATATTGTTTTGTTACGGTGGGGGATTTCAATTTGTTTGACCCCCAGACAAATTTTGGATCAGTGAATTATATTTTTTCTTTCTTATAAATATGTGTGATGTAATTCTTCTTTATTGTTTTACATCTATCAATTATTGATGTTACGTAATTGGATTGATGTTACGTAATTGTACTGATGTTGCGTAATTGTATTGATGTTAAATAATTGTAAATATATTAATTAAACATTGGCGGTACAAGAAATTTATAAAAATCCCACCTGCGTGTTTTTTTCGTGTTCACAGGACGGCTTGAAATCATAAATATATATATACTTTAACACAATAGCTTAGATAACCAGCACCACTTACATCTAAAAGCAGTTGTCTTTATTTAAGTTATTAGCAATAATCTGTGCAAGTTGTATTTGTTGCAGACTATAAAATATATTTCAGTTTTTCAGTAAAAATCAAAACGAAAGTAACAGCAAAAAAGGGAAAGACCCGCAAAGAAACCTGATCAATGCTACCAATTATTGATACTGTCAAAATATCGACTAATTGAGTGGTGCATTAAATGAATAATTGCAATGGAATTTTTTATGAATGTACAACTCACATCAACCTTGTTCGGTTTACCATTCTTTCTGTTTGGTGGCAAATTTCTCAGAAAAGGGTATATAATATGAGTTGAATTAACCGGTTGTTCGCCATCAAGTAATTGTTTTGATTGACTCGGGCAGACACTAGTCATTGAGAAGTTTTCGGTCGTCGTCCAGGTATTTGTGTGCCTGAGCCGCCACTCACTTGATATCATGGCTTAAAATATACAACGAAGATAACTCCTAAAACGGATGCCCTTGGATCTCTTTGTGCTCTTTCGGTTGCAAAATTCAAACATTAAATATTAAGCTAAGATATAGATATTCAAAAAGCCTTCCTTCATTTATAAGATAGACGCATTTTATGAACCTTAAATGGAACGAGGATAGAAGTCAGAGAGCTTACAGCAAAATTTCTGTATTTTCTATGTTTGCATAAAAACTGAACATTTTCTGTTATTGGAAGAGCAGCAGAAGAATGCAGATTTTGCACAGCCCGACATATATATATATATATATATACGTAAGAACGTGCATGCATACATAACAACTCCGAGAAAGGCATTTTAATTGCAGCCACTAGTTAAACATCATTGCTGTGAGATATCAGCTTGTCAGCTGAAGTTCGTATAATTTACATTGACTTATTGTGAACATAAGTTGCCGAATAACCAGTTAATAAAAATGTACAGACGGTTAACTATAAAAAAACACGTTTATAGATAACATCAGCTAAATGTCCTCAAACGATGTCGTACAAAAAATTCTTCGTCACTTGAACAGTTTTTCTGTTTACAAGTTGATTGCGTTTGTCTTCTAACAATGTCATAAAAAATTAATGCAGTCAATAAGAGACGCGATTTATTTAACAAAAACTAATGATAGGTGGCCACCTTAACGGTGTTATATTAAAACCTAAAATATAATAAATTCACGAAATGCTTTAAGCAACTTCAAATAAGCTAGAAAACATATCATTAACAAAACACTACAAGCTGTTGCCATTCCCATATTGTGCTTGAAGGTATGTTTAACAGCCATCCTTGTCAGTATCATTTAAAGGCTCTTATTTTAATGACTCTACTATGAATCTTAAACTAGTGAATTCTGGATAATAACATTTACCTGAGAATAACATTAGCAACTAACCTATTATACAATTTTCAGGTTATCAAGCAACAGGCAGGAGTAAATAAAAGATTTTTTGATAAATACACGACGTCAAACAAAAATAATAAAGTTTGTCAGATTCTCAGCATATACTCCAAAACATATAAGGGATTTTTCTCAAACACCATTTTAAATAACTTTTGAAACCTGAAAAACTTGTTTACTTCAGTTCCGAAATATTTTAAGACCATTTTAAATACTACACATCATTAAAGTCTAGCTTATTTTGTATATGGAAGTCATATAGACTTTCTCGTGTAATGAAAAGCATATCCCTAAAACCCAAAAGAGGTATTGTTTCTCCAACACCCATTTAGATAACTTTTGAAACCTAAAATAACTTTTTTGCTCACGTTCCGAAGTATTATAAGGCTATTTTTATTACCATGTATTATTAAAGCCTAGCTTATTTCGTATGTGGAAATCGCATGGACTTCTTTGTGTAGACTTGATTAAACTGTTTTTTCTTTTGCTAGTGTCTTTGGTGCTTGCTAAACGTTACCCGTTCTCATTTTGTGCCGAAGAGCGCTCAGTTCACACGTACGCAAGTAGTTGTACATACGTACTGTAGAATATATTGCTTCTCTTCTTCAAGTCCACTTTAAATAAATCACACACCGATCTAGTTGACCGTTTTCGAGAGCTGTGAAGTAAAGAACCTCTCCAATTACGTTATCTGTTGCAAATAATAGAATAAAGCGGTTCAAATTATAGAGCGAAGAGGTAAGATAATCTGTAATTATGAGAGCGCCAGGGCTAGGGGAGTAACAGCACCTAATGGGGTTAAAAATGTTTAGGTTCTGATATTTTAAGCAGTCAAAGTATGATATGGATGTGGATGTGCAACGTTTTATAAACTTTCAAAATCACTGAAAATTTACTGAAATAGAATGAAAAAATTGATTGAAATTAGATAAAAAAAAGGATTGTTCTTGTCAGCATGAAACATATATTATAAATTACGTGACAATTAAATGTTCATAGTTTAGAAAACCTGTTTTAGAAAATCTATTTTTGATCTTTTGGTGGCGTTATAAAAATAGTTAAAAGACCTTTTATTTATTTCCAAAACGTCTGACAGACGCTTTTGTTGAGAAACTGGTCGAGATTGGTCCCTGGATAAACTGCAACAATTAGACAAACAAAAACGCTGTCCTTATCTATTAGGCTATAAATTAGGACTAGGTCAGGGACCGAGTAAACTGCATTTTATTCTCGTTCACTGACGTTCCACAATTGCCCGAAGCAATACAGTGCGCACCATTGACCATCCCATTTTTTTACACGAACACACACACAATAGTGCAGAATTGCGGTTCTTTAGGGTATAGAATCCATCTCACTTATGTGACACCGCCTATATGTTACATGCAAACTTTCCTCACACTAAGCAAAAATGGTTTGCACCTGTCTGCGTCACAGTCACGTGGGGTTATACCTATGACGTTCGTGTAAATGTAGCAAGCGAAGACATGTTTTCATAAAGGCAAACAAGACACAAGCACTATAGTACTCTGGTCTCTCTTCACTCTTGAGTGCAGAAAGTCCACAGTCTTACTGGGCTATAAAATGATAAGAATTTAACAGTGTCGACGCTGAAATTTACTTAAGAGAAACGCCAGTCTTATTTGTCTGTGAAATGATATAGCTTAAACAATGTCTGCATTGAAATTTGTTCCATTAGTGGCTATGCATCTCTTTTATTTGAGTTACTCTGATGAAATACCAGAAAATATTGGTTTTGAAACACTCCTACAGTCGGAGGAATCGGAATATTTTAATCATTCGTGTTCGGTTGAAGGAACGATACCACAATGGTTATCAGGAATTCTGGTGGGTATTCTTGTTAAATATTTTACGCCTCACAGTGTAAAAGGTAAAAGTTTCCTTAGGGACACCACTCTTGCACTCCAACATCCACTAAAATCATTTCCCTTTCTTTACTAACCACTTTTAGAAAAAAATATATTTTGTGGCGATAAATTTATTCCATAGTATAATTATTTTTTTGGCTAACCATTGGCTGAGTAGCACCATTTAATGTCACCTTTTTGCCTTTGCGGCCTTGAGGACAGAGGGGTTGTGTTGCGGGTCAATACGCAAATCCACATTGCGTTTTAAAAGTAAAAAAGGAATTTTTCTCTTTGAGTAGCATTTCAGCGGGCGTTTGGTTTCATTCTGCTTATAGATACAACATTTTGCTGGCGTTGCTACTACCTTTATGAAACAGCATTCTTCCTTCCCCAACCCACCAAACCCCTATCTCTACATCATGTGTATCAGATTATTGATACCTTATAACAATTTATTACCCTGAACATTTCTTTAAACTTAAAGGTGAATTCATCCAAGGATAAGCTCGATTTAGCTCAATTTCATTGCTTCTAGGTGTATTTTTTCAATAATTTTTAATACCTAAAATTTTGATTTTTGGTCGGACACTGGTAATTTAAATTTACAAAATCATTTTAAATTCTCAGTTACTCTGCTGCGAATAGGTGCAGATCTAGGTATATCTGGATTTTGCTGAAGGGCCAGTTTAACTAATTTTTCATATAGTGTTAGTAGAACCAGCTTTTAACAGATTTCGTTTTTACGACACTTTTTGCGGTTTTCTATACAAAACCCTAAATTCTTTTTCTCAAATTATTTTTTAACTCTCTTAGAATCGGTGCGAATTAATTCCAGGACCAGAAAAAGGCTGAAAATATTAATAATCTGAGAAAGAGTATATTGATTCTTTTGAGGTTTAGTTGGCGTTAACATGCCTATTCTCATAGGTATAGCCGTAAAGGTATGTTTAAAAATGAGCACCACCAACAGTTATCTTGACAAAATATGATTGACATATAATTACCGTTTTGAGCAATTTCAATCTGACTTTTATTTTATGAATTCTTCAAAATTATACAGTGCATGATAATAGAGACTGAGCGAAAGTTTGGACTTTTGGAAACAGAACTGCATTAAAATATGTGGAATATTAAACTAAATTTTGATTTGCTGATTGCATCGGCTGTTAAAAAGATAAAATTCAATTTCCTGTAAAATTGTACTATCACGATTTTGTTTTACAGATACGAAATGGTCCTGGAAGCTTTGAAATGGGAGACATGGAGTTCACTCACTTGTTTGATGGGTTTTCAAAACTCCACAGTTTTCGATTCGACAAAGATCTGTCAAACATTGCATTCAACAGCCGGTTTTTAAGGAGTGCATCTTATGCACACTCAAAAGAAGCAAACAGAATAATGCCTTATGTGTACATGGCGGATACTTCACCGCCTCTGTCACTTTTTGAAAAAATTAACGCGTTGTTCCGGGGTGTAGACGCACCAAATGTTGATGTTTTCGGTTTTCAAAACGACACCGTTGCACTTGGGGCATCATGGACTTGCTACAAATTCAATAAGGAAACTTTAGAAAATGTGACACCCATTATTGCCTCGGTTAAAGGCATTCCATCTTTTTACCCACAATATCTTCCATACCTAGCGACTCCCCATCCTATTAAAGAGTATAACAGTGACTCGGTAATAAATATTGTGTCCACAGAGAAACTAGTCCCATTTGTCAGTAGTAGCACTAATGTGGTGAGGATTTATTCACTTGATAAAGTCGAGCTTGTGGCATCTATTGAAGTAGAACGTCCATCTCTTATGCATGCATTTGCAATGACAAAACAGTATGCGATTTTATTTGCAGATCCGTATTTTGTTGACATCACAAAAATTTTAATTTCACCTGTCGTTGAAACCTCTTGGTACCACCAAGAAGGAATGAATACAACTATTTATGTGGTTCATTTGAAAACTGGTAATGTCACAAAGCTCCAAACCGAATCTTTGTTCCATGTACATCACGCTAACTCTTTTGAAAAGAGCGGCACATTATATATTGATTATGTGGCATATTCGACCAATATGTTTAATTATTTGAATCTGAATAGCCTCAGAAAAGCTAGCTCAAGAAGAAATATTCCCATTGCAAGTATCGTTCGATACAAGATCAATATTGGCAAAGGTACAGTACAGAGAGTGCCATATCCAAACGCAAACAAAATTTCCAGTAACTTAGATTTTCCTTCAATAAATGAAAATTACCGTTTCTTAAAATATTGCTATGTCTATGCCTTGATCTTTAAGGCCGGTAGTAAGAATTTTGAAGCGATATCGCTTGTGAAGAAAGATATGTGCTCTGGTAAGGACAAATTCTGGTATCAGCAGAATCACTACCCTTCAGAACCGGTTTTCGTTCCGAACCCTAATCAAATATTTGAAGACGATGGCGTTGTACTATCAGTAGTGTTCGATGGAGTTGCAAAGAAATCATATTTAATAGTACTCGATGCTCGATCCATGGCACTTTTGGCTAAATCCTTTACTCCTGCTGTCGTTCCTTACACTTTTCATGGAAAATTTTTTCCGCATAGGCAATCATAATCCAGTATTGGCACATGTCACGACCTTAAGTTCGAAGGTCTGATGTGATTGCTGTCTTAAAACTTGAAAATAACTTCTTTATTTGTCTTGCGCATGACGGAAATTCCACTTTCAACATTCGAATTTCATGATACACCTGAGTTTCTCTTGCCCAGCAACCTGTTCATAAGATTTTGATTTTCAGTTTTCTATTACAAACTTACCGAGATAATATCACCAAAACATCTCATGATACACCTAAAATTGTCATGAAACTACAGTTTTATAGCTTTTCAATCTATTTTATATTGATGAGTTTCCTTTATCAATCAATTAACGTTTCGTTTTTCTTTCAGTTGATTTTATTGCCAATTAAGTGACTAGATAATGTTACCTAGCAAGATAAGTTATCTACAGTGACGGGTTATATTGCAAGAAATTATCGGTATATACTGAGCTGTGATAATTACACTTATGGTCAATCCTCTAGTTAATTGAAATCGTACCACTCGGTAAGTTGCTTCCGTAGGCTTCCTTTTTTCCGTCAAAACCTTGTCACGAACTCCTCTGAAACGGCTAGGGATAGGAAGACCAAATTTGGCAGAGAGAAAGTATGGCATGTCTAGCTGGTCCAGCTCCAACATTTTATACTCAAAAATGGACATTGAAGCTTAAAATTTGAAAACCTTTTAACGCAAACTCCTTTGAGAAGGCCAGGGCTAGGACGGCCAAATTTGACAGAGACATAATGTCGCATGTGTAGTTGGTTGAGCAGAATTTTTATAAAAAGTTATTAACATTTATTATGCAAAAAATGGACATTGAAATCTTGCCCTTCACGCCCATTATAAGTCACGTAAACATTTTGATTGCGCAGTTAAAGGAACTGATATGTTATTGATCGGCCGGCTCTCTACAATGAGAGCGATTACAATATGTGTGTGCAAGCTGAAATTGACTGCAGCGTTTGGAGTTTCCTCCTTTTGAGTGATGAAATTTGGCTCACTGATAGAAGGTGATGAGAATTTGAGAATCGCACTTTTTTAGTCCTCAGCCAATATTGGCTGAAGGCTATTGCTATCGGTCTGTCCGTCCGTCGAGCCGTCCGTCTGTCTGTCTGTCTGTCCTTAAACTTTTTATATCAAATATATCAATATATTTGATATATATCAAAAACTATTTATTTGAGCTTCACCAAACCTTACAGGAATAAAGTATATAGAGCGTTGATGTAGGGATTTATTTTGTTAAATGTTCGTCCGTCTGTCCACCCGTCGTACTTTAAACTTTTTTTGTCCGGGCGCTTTCTCAAAAACTATCCATCAGATCTTTACCAAATCCTATAGTAAGAAAGTATATATAGTGTTGATTTGCAATTGAGGTTTACTCTGTAAAATGTACGCCCGTCTGTCCGTCCATAATTTTTTAAATTTTTTTCATTATCCTGGCGATATCTCCAAAAACTATATATCAGAAATTCACCAAACTTCACAGGAAGAAGTATATATAGTACAGATGTGCAACAGGTGGTTCAATTTGTTACTTGACTGTTCATCTGTCCGTCCGTCGCACTTTAAACGTTTTTGTCTGGGCCATATCTCAAAAACTATTTATTGGATTTTCATCAAAATTTACAGGAAGAAACTATGTATAGTTTAGATGTGCAACGAGGGGTTCAATTTGTCAAATGTCCTTACGTTTGTCCGTCCGTCGTACTTTAATCTTTTGTTTTCCGGGAGATATGGCAAAAACTATTTATTGGAGCTTCACCAAACCTTACAGGAAGAAAACATATATCGTGTAGATGTGCAACCAGGGGTTCAATTTGTCACTTGCCTGTCCGCCTGTCAGTTTGTCGCACTTTAAACATTTCTTCTCCGGACGATATCTCAAAAACGGTTCTTTGGATCCCTATCAAACCTGATAGGAAGAGTGAATAGGTAGTGCAGATGTTAGACGAGAGGTTTAATTTGAACTGTAGTTGTGCAATTTGAGGTTTATTTTATCACCCATTCGATTCCCCATTCCGTGACACCTTAATGTTGCTTTCTCCTGGCCATATCTCAAAAAGGTAACTCGTCCACAGTGATGTCACTGCTTTGGACTTTGGACTCGGATGCCTATGTTTTTACCATGAGCTTAGAAAACGATTGACCATTTTCTCGAAAACGGTTAGAGATTTAGCAATTTTGAGCTTATTTTTATCCCTTTGGCCTAAAAGACTACATGTAAGAGGCGCCTTATGGACTTTGACTGCTTGCTCGTGGTCAAAGTAAAAACCAGAAGCTGAACAATATCTCAAAAACGGTTAGAGCGATTTTGAGCTTATTTTTTACCTTTTAGGCTCAAAGACTATGTAAGAGAATCCTCGGTAATCCTGACCTCCTTGGTCAGGGTCAAAGTAAAAAAACGGTTAGAGTTAGAGCGCTTTTTAATTTATTTTTGACCCTTTGGGCCTAAAAGACTATATGTAAGAGGTACCCCGGTGATCTTGACCACCTCGGTCATGGTGACGGTTAAAAATCGGAAGTTGACCAGTATCTTGAAAACGGGCAGAGATGGATATATTTTTGGGCTATTATGAGCCTGTCCACCTAAAAAGCGTTATGCTAGAGGTATCTCGGTGATCTTGACCATTTCGGTCATGGTCATTGTCAAAAACCGGAAGTTCAAAAACGTAGTGCGATTTTAAGCTTATTTATGCTTAAGAGAAGATAAGAGAGCAGGTATCTTGCTGACCTTTATCTTCTCTCGTTCATGGTCAGTTCTGAATTTTAAATGTCCAAAATCGGTAGCGAAAACGGTCTAGTTTTTATTTCTTTCATTGCAGCTGGCATGACTAAGTAAGTACAAAACATACAATATATATTAAAGGGACACCACACGAACAAATTCGGATCTGCAGTCTACATGTCGGAGGGTTGACAAAAAGGAGGGATAAAAGCAAAGCCATGTTTATTTTCTTGTTGTTTACCCTAGTACAAAGGTTTCACATCGGTGATTTTGAAGTATTTTAGTCATTATTATCAAGTATATTTATAAGTGTAAAATAATTTGGTGTATTTCATAAAGATATATATGGTTTAAATGTGAATCATTTATAAATGGTGTCCAAAGTTTTCTTCCTTTAAATACATTTGTAACATGCTGGAGTTTCTTTCAAATGTGTACAATTCAAGTAAAAATGTTCTTTTCTGCAAGCAAGCTATTTGAAAACCAAGTGTATTTTTAAAGATTTTACTAAACAATTTATTAAGGAAAATAAACAATAAAAAGAACCATTTTCGCGATATATACCACAGCAAAAGCAAATTTAACAAAATGAATTTAATAAATATTAATTATCATATTGAAAGAGCAGATAGATGTTTAAATTATATATATATATATATATATATATATATATATATATATATATATATATATATATATATAGGCACAAAAAGCAACCTTTTGTGTATAACAAGGCAAAATTTTTTATATATATATATATATATATATATATATATATATATATATATATATATATATATATATATATATATATATATATATATATATATATATATATATATATATATATATAATTTACATACACATATATATTATTATAACGGCATGTGGCGTTTTAGGCTAGAAAGCTTGGAAAAGGGTTAATCCGGCTAACATGAAAAGCAGGGACTTCTATTGGGATTTCATCAATCCCCGCCCGCAATCATCATGAAGTGGCGTGATGAATTAAATGTACAAAAAGATGTGGTATATAGTAGTTTAACACTCACTAGAAGACCGGTAATAAAACCAAAATTGCTCGCGTTACAATTTAAAATTATACACAATGTAATCAATTGCGGCTCAAATTTAGTAAAATGGAAAATAAAGGACTACGATCTTACTGTAATCGTTTTAATCTTTTTAATATTTTTTGAAGCCCAAAAATAAATTAGACCTACTTTTGGTTCCCTTTATTTTGGGTCTATTTTGTACCCTTTATGCGGGCTTTATTTATGCATATACATCTGTGTGTGTGTCTGTGTGTGTCTTCGTTTCCGATGAATGAGCGTCACACATTAGTCTTCTGGACGCAGTGAGGTCACGAAAATCCTATTTTGGATACACACATCTTCCCGCATGCCTGGCACTTGTAACCATCTATCGTTGGGCTGTGAGCAGACAAGTCGGATCAGAGTTTAGTGCGAGCGGTAAATCTAAGACGCTGGCTGGAACAAAGTGCCATAAGAAGGCACTTGCATCGACAATCCTTTGCAAGGCCATCGAATATATATCTGGGCATCAATGAGAGCATAATTTCCAAAAGCGGTGAACCAAGACACAGCCTTGTTTCGCACTATTGGTTATTTCGAAAGGGACTGAGAAATCATCGCTTTCTCTTATTCTTTCCATCATTCTCTCATGGAACGCACATAATTATAGTAATCATATCTGGGCAACCTGTTTTGATAGGGGCTTCCACGCCCTGTGTCAAAGGCAATGTGAGGTCCAAAAATACTTGTAGAGTCCTATGTTCTGCTCGTATTTTTCCTGCAGTTGCAAATATCGTCCCCTGCAAATACCGAATTGAGATTCTGGATATACAATGTCTTCTAGTAGTTGATTCAGAATGAACTGTGCTAGCATTTTACCAACGATTTATATTAGTAAAATGCCCTGATGGTTATCACATTATTGTATAGATGTATTAGGGAGACATCTTTCAGATCGTGTGGAACATCTCCTTTCCTACAGAAACTCTGGAATAATGTGTCAGCTTAGTTTCCATATGTGGGCCTCCATTCTTGTTGACCTCGGAAGTAATGCCATTGGGTTCGGGTGCTTTCCCTGAGGAAAACTGTTAATCGCTATCACTGCCTCGTCGCTTGGAGAAAGGGAGTTTAAGTTTGACCTAGTAGTATGTGTTCCACTATTTCGTGTAATTATACCATATAACCATATTTCGTGCCGGTTATCATACAGAATCACATCATCCAAAAGTATGATATTGCCAATTGGTCTATTTCACCATTCCAAGGAGGGACAGTATGGAGCTCTTTCAAACTGTAGTTTAATATTTCTCAGAAATGTCGGTATTGGATCTTTCTTGGCTTGAAAAAGAAACGAACACTTTGCAGTCTGTATCGAACTGACGGAAAACTAAATATATGTTTGATTTCATAATACTCAAAATGGTAATAAGAGTTTTGGAATCGATCCGGAAAGGTTTTATAATTTCGCTGCGTTCTTGAGGCAAAAATGGTTAGTCGTTCACTTCCATCTCGATAGATGTGAGAAATAACAAATAAAATACTTGCCAAATTAAACAGCTGAAATACCGTGCACCAGGTGGTTGAAGACAAAAGCTCATTTTCTGTGTTGAATAGCCAAATACTTCAGCTATTACTCGTCAACAGCTAGCCATAACTATGCCGTGCTGAGGTTTTGTCTTCGTGACCTTCTGTCCAACTGCCGGGGTTACTGACCTGGTGTAAATCCTGGGAAGGAATCAATGGCGATAGGTCCCCTTTCTTGACCATATTACTCAACACTATGTTGTCCTTGTCCTTAATTGCACATGTCAACAGTTGGTGTACCTTTTAGCTCACCTAAATCACCTCTGGGACACACCGAATATATTTTTACAAAAGCTTGTACAGTTATTTTGTTACCCTCAGTCCCCCGCTTTAGACCGGGCACTTCCCAAGTCCTTGATACGGTTTAAGCAGTGGCTATTAACAATCTATGTGTCTCCGCGATTATACAAACGCAACTGGTGCTTCTGATCATCATATTCTACAGGAATTCTGAAATACCATTCTGGTTGGATACGCTGTGTTGAGTAGTCTCACGGTTTCTTTTCTCAACCGTACTGTTTTTTAAGCTTGCGTTAAAAATACCTTACAGATATTATCAGTGCTGATTTCGTATCAAATTCCAATTTGATTGGTTTACATTTACCTTGGGATGTTAGTAATAGCATGAATCTCTCTCTCTCTCTCTCTCTCTCTCTCTCTCTCTCTCTCTCTCTCTCTCTCTCTCTCAATCTATCTATCTATCTATCTCTATCTCTCTCTCTCTCTCTCTCTTTCTTTCTTTCTTTCTTTCTCTCTCTCGAGCTATTTACATCATGTACAACTTCTATGCTTCCTAAATTCGAGCCTGGCGTACTGCCATAAAATATATCTAATTATATAGGACGTTTTTTGTGGAAATGTTTATTAAAGTCGAAGGAAGTTCCCTTTATTCTGTTGTCGGGCTTATTTACACCGAACTGCGCATTGACGAAGTGAGGCAATGAAAAAAATAACATAACACTTTTAAGCTCCATATAAATTTATTTAGTTCACTTCTTCCAATTACTCCTAGTTTGCTATAGCAATATGAACATGATATCATGATAAAAATGAGCATGCTGAATTTTTATCAAAATTTTGTTTTGCTCCTCTGCTGGATTTCAGTTAAATTGGCACACACAGCCGCTCTAGATTTCAGTAAGTATATGGTTCAAGATACCTATTGCTTGGAACCCTTGATTTGCAGATCCCACCGTAACTTTCGTCATTTTTAAATTATGAGCAAGGAACAATTTTGGGCTAGTTTAACTAAGATATGCAATATTCCTCTTTAAAAATTCTATATAAAGTTGTTTCCAGTCGAATAAACTTTTATTCAGTTGCTGGTGCCCCTATATGATATGTTTTCCCGATTATCGATAACAGAACCAGTCAATATATGAACTGGTTCAAATTGGGCGATATTTGACTTAAGATGAAAGGTGACAGGATGGTTAAACTGTTAAAAAGAAATTAAACTGAAAAAAAACAAACACAGCAACCAGTTATAGAAGAAAGAGTAAGTCAAGGGTTCTAAGCAAATCGAGCACAATGTATTGATCAAAAAAAAATATCTTGGTTCTCAATTTGTACTCTTTCGAAGAACACAGCGGCCAAATTTAAGAACACAGCATTATCGATCAAATTATGTATTTGTCTTCCGTCTACAAAATATTATAATAAGGTTTTGGTGAATAAATCAGTACACATTCCCGACTGTGTGTGGATCTCAATGGAGAAACCCATAATAGCAGCACTGTTTCTACCACAACCAAATTTCGATGGGTACGTGAGGAAGTAGAAAGAAAAGTTAGGGTACATTCGGATCTTCAATGACTAAAACGGCCTTTGCACAAGTACAGTTGACCACCGGTACACGAAACAAGACACCGAATATACTTATCTATGCATAAAATTTATTAGCTATACATACCGAGGCATTCTGTGCGTGGTCTTGATTTACAACAAATCAAGACAACTAGCCCAATCTTCTTGTGACACGTGGAAGAAAAAGCAAGAGAGTAAAGGTGACCTATTCTGACCATATATGTGGTCAGTTAAGTCACATGTTCAGTTGGCCAATCCCAAGGAATGTCTCCAATTACGTCACTAGGCTATTACATTTCCTAATAGCGGAGTTCACAAAATTAAGGCCCAATAATAATTACTTCTATTCAGGAGCCTGTCTACAAAGTATTTTATTTTTAAAATTGTGCATTGTTGTGAGAGTTTTTGTTCATCTACACCATATTTAATTGGTATTATTATTATTATCATTATAGAAACATTTATGTAGCCCGTTCATCAATATTAGTTCGAAGGGTTTTACAATTTATAACAAAGATCGCATCATAGTCAAAATTGATTTTTAAAACATTACTAAAGTGTGACTAGAATTAAAACATTCCTAAAAAATTGAAAATAATCACTAATAATGAGTATGTTAAAGACTAACGCACCTTTCTGAATGGCGAATTTTGTAACGGGTCCTAAATGAGTTCATGCGGGCCTCTAGTGCATCTAATGCATATGATCTACTGTAACCACGTATTTTTTGGAGCAACATTCTCCTCTTTATTGAACATCAGCTTCAAACCTGTTGCTAAAGCTCTTCCCAAACTCTCGATAATTATAATCGAAGCTAATTTAGTTATCACAACTATGGGACCCGAATTCTGTAAATTCCAAGATAGTTCACTTACTTCAAAAGTGTGTCAACTGTATGTGTTTATCGCCATATACTGGATGTGACGTCACTAGCTGGGAATTTGTTTAGAGTTCTCTAGAGTCCTGGAAATTGAAATTCTGATTAATTATACTTATATCACTCACCGAGTGACAATGATCTGTTGCATAAAGGAATGATAAGTAGATTTTGGTTTATCTAAGTGAAAGTTTGTTCGCCCCATTCAGTCATAAGTCCAGCTACCAACCTGGAAATTTGTTTCAAATGGCCTGGAAAGCCTGGGAATTTTTGACGAAAAAGTGCGCGAACCCTGATAACTCTTTGAAAAAAAATAGCAAAACTGTAAACTGCTAAAGTGTGTAACGGTAAGGCGCATTTAAGATTTAGTTTTTATCAAGTGTTGCAGATTTGTTAACACGTTTCTTTTCCGACGATTTCTGTACTGCGGTGGCATCTCTCTGTGTGTGCTAGAATGTTCTTTTTAAACTTAATGGTGTGGTGGGGAGATAAAGAGAGAGAGAGAGAGAGAGCTTTTAGGTGGCAGGAAGATGTGGAGTTGAAGGAGAAGATGGCCTTGGCGGACGGCTCGGAATGTTCCAAAGACAGGTATCCGTAGGAGGCATTCACCAAAGGAATACGGAGAACCTTTGCGCCTGTTGATGTCGGATGCAAATGCTCTCTTCAACAAAGCTCTATATTTGGGTTATCAAAAGTGACAAACTGGATACGCAATATCTTAATTGTTGTGATTGCTGTAACTGGAATACCATCCGAAACATTTTTGTAGAATATATATTTAATTGACATATTTAGAACTAGAGTGTCTCAATGGTTTTCTATGGTCTAACGCTTCCAATTTTGGGTTAAGGGATTGCTTCTCCTTTTTAATAAGATTGCAGAGACTTTTACAAAATTGTGAAATCATTGGCTGACGTTCAAAATTAAACGAAATCAATCTTTTCGACTGGAGGCGGACCGGCATATCTCCATAATCCCGAAGGCGGAAGCTTACTGAGAGTGCTTGGTGTAAATCTGACAGCAGATGTTCTGGAACGCCATGTTTCATACAGGTCTTCAGTTTATTCCTTGGGGTCATCAAGATCTACAAACCCAACAACGAGCTGGCCTGGAGGGACATCTTCAAGCAGGAGTCCTTGAACCTGAAGTCAGTCTTCATGTCAATGCAAAATCGAAAGAAAACTACAGCGACAACTGCTGTTCTTCTGCTCCAAGATCTATACATGGAATCGTATAAAAATCAAAAATGGGAAAAAATCTTTTGACCGATTAATGCAATTTGGTTAGACAATGTAAAATAGTAGACTGGGAGGGTCATGTCAGCGGATTCAGAAACTGAGCAGCCAGCTGTATATATTACCGACAATTATACCTTTAAAATAAGTTATATTAAAGCATATAATCGCCAATACACAGAACCTATCCTTTTTGGCCATTCGCAGAAAAGAGAGCACTTTCGATTTCTATTACAAACTTAGTTACACTAGGACACTAAAACTTTCCAAACATAAAAAAGTCAAGTGCACATGTTGAGATTTATTGCGAAGTGTTCGACTTGTTCCGTTATACTGTTATTTCCCATTTTCGTTTATTCAACAGGTGTGTTATTGCTGGTCAACCACACTGCCCCCCCCCCCGCCCACACCAAAATACAAATACATAAAAATAGACAATTTTATGACACATAAAACTAACTTAAGCCACCTGAAGAACTTGCTTGTATAAAGGTTTACTCCCACGATATGCTTGTATGTGTGTTGTTTAAAATTGTTTAAAAATTCAAAAGCTTTAGACTTTCACAAAGACTTGATACCTATTCACAGATTAAGCTTATTTCTTTTATCAGGGGCTGTAACGCACCGAACTCAATCACTCAACTATATAAACACAACGTGCGTACGCCCTTTGAAAAACTTATGATGAGATCCGTACGATTGCGGTAGCGGACTGCAGCAGAGGAAAGTTTCGCTGTGTAATCGACTACTACGACAGCAGCCGCATCGACTCCGAGTCTTACGAGTTCACACTGCTCGACGAGCGTTTAGCGATGACTGGGAAAGTATGCAGTTGGCCCTGAGGCCCTGGACGCCGCCGTCGCCTTCGCCAATATCCCCCAAGGTCGCCACGTCATTTGGTGTGACATCAGCGGAGTGGCTGTTGAGGTCGGTCAGATCAAGTCTCGATCAGTTGTTGTGTCTTAATGTTTTGTGCCGTCTTTCTGTCGCCAAATTAGATACATTTAAGACATACATTGAACTTGAGTCAACATTTATTGCTAATAATTTTTAGCGATTCACGAAACAGTAACAGTGAGATTATACTACACCTTTATCCCAGTAAGGGCTCCGCTGACGTAGGTTTCGATTTTAATAACAAGTCTGTACTTATACTCATTATACCCCCCCTCCCCCCCCTGCCACACACACAGAAACTTCAACTAAAATTTTAACCAAAAGTCTGCTATCTTTAATCCACATTTCAAAACAGTAAAACTAGTTTCTTCAATTAAGATTTTGCTAAAACATTATTTCTTTTATTCTTCTGTCAATTTCTGCCAATATCTGCCGAATCAATATATATATATATATATATATATATATATATATATATATATATATATAAATATATATATATATATATATATATATATATATATATATATATATATGTGTGTGTGTGTGTGTGTGTGTGTGTGTATGTATAGATCTAAAACCAGTCATAGTGAGACCATGCCTTATATATAGCACTTAGGGAGACCATTTGTATATTTTTTACCTTTAAGTCTAGAAAGACAAAAATTACCAAAAACTGTTCCTATACGTTGTAGATAATGGTTGTGATTTTTCTTCTTGTCATATTAAGTAGCAAAAAATAAATAAGAAAAGTTTGTCTACGTATTTTTTCTATATTTTCCTTGGCATTTTAGGCGACCTGGCTAAAACCACGGAATTTCCCGGGACTCCGTATGTGTGTGGTTTAATGCTCTGTATATTTGTTCTCCCAAAGTAGCATATTTTGCTGCTAGTTGGGTGTTTTTAAAGATTTATTTAAATTGTTGTTTATTATTATTATTTGTTATGTATATGCACTGTTTAGAATTTATACGCATGTACGACAGCCTTGAGAGATGACACTATGCACATATTACCAATGACTGGGTCATTTGGTTCTACTTTGCATGCAAATATGTGCAAGATTGTTACGTGACATTTAAACTCTGCAGCATTACTAAGGAAAGCAAAGAATTGAAGTAGTAATTAATGAAAAACAAAATGTCTCTTCAAGATGTATATATGGTAGCCTTAAGTCGGTTTATACACCTAGAAATATACAACCAGCAATAAGGGGACCATATATTTTTCATGAATATGTGCAAGATTTTTATATTATTAAGACAAAATAGTGCTAAATGTTATTTTAAATTCCTTCAAAATTATTTTGGTAGGCAAAAAAGAGTAATGAATATAAAACAAAATGCCCTTTTAAGTGTTTTGTATAAGTGTGAATCTCCATAATCTCCTTAAGTCGGTTTACACACTATGTATATATATATATATATATATATATATATATATATATATATATATATATATATATATATATATATATATATATATATATATATATATATATATATATATAAAGTAGTTATACGTTTTATTACGTCATAAGGTTTATTACGTCATAATGAATCTTGCTCTAAAGGGTTCGTTTCTTCGAAAAAATGCCTGTTTACAGTGTTAAATTATCCTTTTCTTCAATTTCGTGCTAAACCATGTGTAAACATGTTGAGCAGTTAAGAAAAAATACTGGTTGCTATAATATTTTTAAATACATAATGTATTGCGGATCTTGAATAAAAATGGCAGTTTCCTCGGTCTCCTTAAAGCTGATTTTTCGGCACTTGTATTTATACAAGGTATAAAGTTTAGCATCAAACTGAAAGCTTGTTATCAAGTGTCAACATAAAAAAATGCCATTATGCAAAAATGGTATCCGTATTGCTGGAGGTACATATATATATATCTACCTTTCGACCTGGGGAGACCATGCTTATAAATAATAGATGGGGAGACCAAATGTATATCCCTTCTCTTCCGTGTTTTTTCTTTTGTTATTGCATAGATATCTTAAATTAATATTATTGTTATTATGTGTTATGGTTGTTTTGAAAAAAAAAACAACAATAACAAGTAAACAAAAATTCGAGGACTCCTTTATTCGACCAACTTTTTTGCCAGAAACACACCCACTAAAAGAGACCGTCTCCTTAAATTTGTATATGAGCCCGATTCTCCAAATGATCATTTTTAGTAGAGTCAGTGGACTCGCTAAATCTTTTTTTATTTTTGTAATTTAATAATTTACTGGCACTTTATACAAGTTTTAAGGGGGGGGGGGTATTTCGGAATAAAAACAATTCAAAGTTTAGTCTATTTCCGCGAGAGTTGTGGTTACAAAGTTCAGGTAATTTTGTTTGTTACATCTACCCGCCAGAGACGAAGAGAAGTAACTAATGAAAATAACTTGAAAAAAAAGGAGTTTAACTAAATAACAAAATACTTGAAACTATTACATGCAGCCTGAAGACTACTTGACATATTACTGTCGTGCAGAGTAAGCTCTTATCTTATGTTTTAGCACAAAACCTATATTATCGCCCTCTTGTTTACAGTTACCAATGGTAAAACTAGTCCCAGCGGACCCTTTCTGTTCTTGAGTTCACGTCACAACCTTACATCTACCAACAAGATTTAACATTTTCATCACGCAATCAAAAACTGCCAGTTCTTGCGTGGGGACAAAACGCAATTGCATACATTTTGGCCTATTTGTCACATGCCAGAAAGCTTGCTCTTTGAATAATTTTTACCATTTAGAAAAGTTTTATTACTTAGCTTAAATAGCGAAGAATTTGTATTGGTATAAAACTGCTATAAACTCCAAATATCGCTCATTATGCCCCGAGCTACCCACAAGCCAAATCACACTTAGGGCGTTCCCAATAAAAATGTGCAAAAGTTCTGCGTTTCGAATAAAAGTAACCGGGTAAAAAATGAAAGAAATGATAGAGAGATTTCACCTAAATGTCAAATTTTTCTTGCACCAAAGAGCAGTCAGGTTTTAACAACTCCTGTGCTATTTAAAAATGTATTATAAGTTTTAACAAATAGTTTCAAGTTTCAATTTCTTTTATGTTCCGAGTATAAGCTGTTTTTGCAATATTTCTTCCATATTTTTCTGTCATTTCTTTAATTTTTTTGGTTCCCTCGCAGTCGAAAATCAAATTTCTTTCGCAAATTATTCGAAACACCCAAATTGTGACTTGGCTTATTGCATGAAGATGACTTGATCAATCTTCCTAGGACAGAAATGGTCACAGTTCCTGTAATAAGCCAGTTCGCATTTTCGGGTCTTTTCGGTGGAGGTGTTGTTTCGGCTGCAAATATTTTTGGGATAAATTATAAAGAAATGATAAGGAAAAAACATCAAGTTTCTAATTTTCTTTCAACATGCACGCTTTCAAATTTATGAAGCTATCACATGATCTTTAAAAGCTATTTTACATATTATTCAGTCTCTTTAATAACCAACATGTGAATATGTTGCTGGCAAAATGGAATTTTGTTGATTTTTTTCGGTTTTTATCTATCATTTCTTTATATCCTTATCCCACCTGAATTCAGCCGAAACGTAAAAACTTTTCTGAAAAAGTCAAAGTGCGAATTGGCTTATTGTACAGCCATAAGCTAATTCGCACTTTTGGATCTTTCCAGTGGAGGTGTTGTTTTGACTGCAAATGTTGGGAGATAAATTATAAAGAAATGATAAGGGAAAACATCAAAATTCTAATTTTCTTTGACCATGCATACTTTCAAATTTATAAAGCCAACATATGATCTTCTAAAAAGTATTTTACATATTATTCAGTCCCTTAAATAACCAACATGAGAACATGTTTGCTGGTAAAATGGAATTTTGTTGATTTTTGCCGTTTTTTCCATCATTTCTTTATATCCTTATCCCATCTAAATTCAGCCGAACCGCAAAACTTTTCGGCCAAAGTAAAAGTGCGAATTGACTTATTGTTGCTGTGGGAGATAATGGGAGATTCTATATCCTGGTCCCAAGAAAACATACTTTTCTCAGTACAAAATTGTTGTTTAACCATAGAAATGGTGCGTTGTGTTTATAATTGGGTCAATTCTGTGATGCACTCTTTCTAAATTAATGGCCTGAGTCATGCGCCGAGATTAGCAAAATTGACATCAATGACACGTTCTATTATAGGAACTCTCACTCTTGCTCTCATAGGAAGACCGCAAGAGTCATCTGGGGCTTAGTTAAAACCAATAATCATGGCACCAAATTGCTCGTAATTACACTGACACAATTCAGTTATTGCCTGCAGAAATTGGCAATAATTTTTGTTTAGGGACAGGCCGTAACCATAGCCAACCTGGTATATTCACCCCTAAATCAGTGGCGGCATTCGCGAAAGTGTCAGTTTAAACTTGGAGTCAATCTAAGCGCAAAAATCTAATAGTAAACTTTCCCGTTGGTTAAACTTAGCGGTATTCATAAAATGTAAGTTTTAACTTCCACTCAAGTATAAGTTCAAACTTCTAAGTTTACTTCGGACTACACTTAGATTTCTTGGTTCAATCCCACGCGATATTTAAATACCTGAAGTGCTTTGTTTACCTTGGGATTAAATGAAGAATATGAAAGGGTTTTTAGGAGGGAAAGTGTTTCGAGATAGGAGTAATCCATTTGAAGTTTACAATGACGATGAACTCTTAACTTGATATAGATTTTCAAGAGAAGATATTCATTTTTGGTGGAAAATCTCGAAAATTTGGAGTCGGAAACAAGAAGAAGCTTTGCCGCCCCGAAACATCTAAAAGTTTTCATCGGAATTCGATATTTACATTGACAACCAGTTTATACGATTACGATTAGTCGCACTCTTTATGAAAATTTTGCAATATTGACTTAGAATGTAAGTTGATAAACTTACGTAAGTGAATATGACGTAAGTAAGCAAAGTTTAATCTTGAGATCTAAGCTTAATATCTAAGTAAATAAACTCAGATGTTCGTGAATACAGCCACAGATACAAGAGAATGTACCTGTCGTCAACTGTACCTCACGACCGCCACTCCCGAAAAGTTAATTTCATCCCGTATCAAAACATCTATTTTACAAAATAAAACATTTCCTTAAGTGTTTATTCAAACACTTATTAACACAGAATAAGAACAAGGGCGGAGATGAGAATTTTTCTTTGCATGTATGCTTTTTGGGTTCGACTGCCACAGGTTGCTTGCCTAACAATTTTATGCAATGAACTGGCAATCTTCGGGCGAAGTACAGCAAGACAAGTACCGAACTATGCCACAACAGCATGTGAAACTGGTTTTTGAGACAGGCTGTCATACCATATTAAACAGTGATGGTTCATTTTTCCGTTTCTGATATTTCCCCGATATACTACCCCAGCTGACCCCTCAAGGCCACCGAATGTTTACACATGAAACGATATATTAACTTATGAATGTATATCACCTACGGCCGCATTGAAGGCCAGACTTGGAAATCTTAATTTCGAAGTAACTACAATTTGCCATCCTTTTTGGGAGGGAAGGAAATGGGGGAGCTTTAATACATTTTCTGCACCCAAGGAACGGGGAAGGGGAGAAGGGGAAAATAAATACAAGAAAGTATTTTTTTGGCTTTTCAATCTTTATTGAATAAACATCAAGTTGATGCCATATAGCTTATTTAAATATTTTTCCGCCCAAGCATCATATACCAAATAACAAAATGTACGGGCACATACACAGGAAAACAATGGGAGATCCATCGCGCCATTTCATTTCTCAATCTAAATTTACTTTGAGATTACTACACGACTATTTCTTTGAAGAACTACTAAAAATGACAAACTTATTGTATCAAAATAAATTTATTTTAAAAATCTTTGCAAAATCGCGTTTTGTTGTTTTTGTTTTATTTCAATTATTATTTTTATTTGGTTTTACTACCAATATGTGGGTGTAACTGAGATAGTAGTAAAGGTTTTTTAATTATTATCTTACAGAGAGCATGCATGAAAATAGTAAATAGGGGGACTTTGTTCTCCCTATTTACTATTTTTATTTATGGACTCTCTAACCATTTTTTACCTATGGTCTCTCTAAGTGACACCTTAAGTGTCTTTTAACATATACTAAAGGTCTCCCTATGTTGGCTTATTCTGTGTGCATATATTATCAAATGTGTGTATATATTATCAACTTCTTTGTGAGTGTCATTGTAGATTCAACTCCTGCAGGGTGCACGCATAACGATTTCTTATGCGGAGTTACTGCGCTCTCCGGTGGTGGCACATCAAACTTTAGTAATATAGTAAACAGGGGGAAAAATGTGCATCATATATAATAATCAAAGATATATAACCCAGAAATACAACTTTGGTAGACCATACTTTGGTCTCCCTATTTACTATTTTTTATCTTTGTTCTTTCTAAGTGACACCCTTAGTATATTTTAACATATACAAAAGGTCTTCCTATGTTGGCGTATTCTGCGTGCATATATTACCAAAATGTGTGTTTATATTATCAACTTTTTTGTTAGTGTCATTGTAGGTTCAACTCCTGCAGGGTGCACGCATAACGATTTCTTATGCGGAATTACTGCGCTCTCCGGTGGTGGCACATCAAACTTTAGCAATATAGTGATAAAATATATGCATATCCAGCCAATACTCCTCACTCCTCAATAAAACCAGTAAACGTCACTTTTTTGTTACGTTTGAGCTGCTCGATCGCTTTCTCAACATATCTTCTAACACTAGCTATTGTTTGACTTCCTGCACCTCAGTCCCAATCATTTGTTTATTGGTGGGGTGGGGTGAGTGAGTGTTGCGCTGGCTGCGAGGGCAGCGTATCACAAACTAGCCCTTTCAGTCGTTTGTGTAACGAACCGAGAATCGCGACGACTGCACAACATTTGGTATTTTGTCACTTAGATCACGGCAAAATATGGCAGGATCTGTAAAATTAAATTTCAGGTCTAATGAGCGTCCATGATCAGTTCGCGGTCATACTGTAGAAATCGGATAACGACAGCTCTGTAGCAATCAGGCACAGCGCATGCTTTGTGACGAGACTGTCGGAGTTGAAGTGGAACAGGTGCAAAACTGCGAAGCGAGACTGTCATAGTGTATGCCATCCTTCCTCTTGTGAATGGGCGAGTGGTGAGCAAGCGCCATTTTCTCGTATTTGTCCTGCTTAGCTCTCAAATAGTTCTTCTTTAATAAGGAAGCCCCGATCTGCCTACCATTGATCCGATGCATCCGCATAATCTAGTATATTAAAAAAGAAGTCAGAAAAGATCTGCCCTGTTCACGCACTTTACTCAGTATTTTCTCACTTCATATACCTTCGAAAAAAGCAGCAGTTTGAATGGAGGCTTCTTCCGCACTGGGTATACAGCTGGTGTGCATTGAAGATGGCCAAGTGTCACTTGTCGCAAACATCGATCTTTCCTGGCGTTTCTAGTCTGGCAATCACGTCATCATCATTTGTTTTCTTGTGCTTAAGGAAGAAGCCACCCCTGAATTTACGAAACGGAAAAAATGCCTTGATATGTTCATTTAAATCTCTGAAATATCAATTCATGTACTTCATTATCGTACCGCTTTTAAAGTAATTCTAAAACAAATTAAAGTACAGTACCATACATCTCTATATGCTTCAAAAATAAAATATTACATGACAAGCCGCATCAAGTTCATCTCCTTCGTCACAATTTAAATTCCTATTAGGCATACTGAAACAAACTTTACGTGTCAATCATTAATTCTAACATTTTGAACATTTTAACCTGGGCAAAGATGTAATATTCCATACCTGTTAACAACATTAGATACTGGCACGAGAAAATTAGAAAGTACATCTAAAGCTTCTTCTGAGGACATGACAACATCCGTTGAAGCTTTCTTGCCACTTGAATTCTGCGGAGTCTGGTTTTTCATTCTTGTAAAACCTCGGGCCGCATATGTGCAAGGTTCGACTGAAGTTATCCTGCAAAAATATATCCAATAAACGTTCGATAATTTTCAACATATAAAAACGAAGCGTGTGACAACCTTTTAACTAGTACGAGTACTATTGCTCCTTCGTTTGCGTGGGCCACAGCGTCATATCTGTAACATGTAGGGACCTTAACCAACATCAACAATAACAAATACATGTGCTCTGTAGTTCCAAAATATTATTTTGGAATATTATGAAAACAAGTTGCTGATAGTGCACCGTGAACGTAAATTTGCATGCAGCAACTGAAGTTGACTTATGGCCTATCTAGGTCAAATTCACTTCTTTTCCTCCTCCCATGTATTCACCCCACCCCGTGGATTTTAAATTGGCTATCCTTAAAAGTATGAAAGTATGAATTGGCTTATTCAAAACTATTGTGCTCTATGTTATAACTATCACTATATCATGGAACAAGTAGTAGTACTAGTCAGTCACCAGGCTCTATGGCATCTAAACCGGCCAGAGATTAGTATTTCCATGAATAAAACCTTTAATATCTACAGCCAAAGGAGATTAAAACACCATGGAGTAGAAACTGATACTTTCAGTCAATGGCAAAGCTCGGACCAGCAACACGGGTTTTCTCCAGCCTTTTCCGGCGAAAAAGAACAAAGTATATTGATGTTTTAGTGTTTATCTACCGTTTCAGCACAAGTTTTTTTTCTATAGATTTCAGATTTATCTCGAAATACATAGAGTATGACATCTTCGCAATATTAAAGGTGTGTCATCTCACGATGTTATAACACCGCACAAGCGCCAAGGATCCTAGATGACTGAACTTCTAATGTAAATGGTAAATTCCTCAACGTGCTCTGAAGTTGGGCTATGTTCTTGAAATACGCCAGTGGGGTTCCTAGTTGAAGATGCGAGTTTTGCTGTAGGTATTACTGCTTTGTTGGTGAGGCATTTTTTTGTTTTGTTTTAAGAGATGGCCGGAAGACTCATTTGTGCTAATTTTGAATTCCGTGGTGGTGAATAATCTAGTGCAGTCATTTAGCTGACCTAACTTGAGCTAAAGCCAATCTCTTGCTTTCCACCCCTGTCTAGTTTCGAACCAGGGATTTTAGGATAAGCCAATTCGCACTTTGACTTTTGCCGAAAAGTTTTTGCGTTTCGGCTGAATTCAGGTGGGATGAGGATATAAAAGAAATGAAAGAAAAAAACGGCCAAAATCAGCAAAATTCCATTTTGCAAGAAACATCAGAACAAAGGATCGTCTGAAACATCATGAAAATAACATTAAGTCTTTTGTCCGAAACTCATGTTAAAGTAATGGACAAAAGTCAACAAAATTATTACACTGGTGCAAAGGCATTCTAAAAAGCGATAATTGAGTACACATGTTACGCAATAACTCTTCAGTACTAATAGACTTTGATTGATTTAACTCTACATCACGTGTAACAAAGTCATGACGTTCTACAAATTCGCCACACGTATCTTCAGGAGACATATAAACCAAATTGTCTACAGAGGGCTCATCAGACGGATTACTGTAAGCATGATCAAAACCACACCTATCATATCTAACTTCGATCATTGACATCAAAACAAATTCCAAGACACCATAACCATTTTGCAATTGAAACGTAAAAGGAATTGGTATACAACATTTCAGTGTTGCTTCATAGGGACACAATTAGTGATTGGAACAGTTTTTATCCTAAACAATCACAACTTTTTCCTTCACATAAGAATTTTGGTGTAATATTTTTGTAAAGTAAGTATTCATGAAGAGCAAGACAAAGTTATACCGCACCAGCAAAAGAAATGTAGCCAAACATTATACAAATATAAACTATAATTTTGGTTGCAACTTGCAATAAAGAACATGTTGCTTAAATTATGTAATATTCAACATTTCAAATTAATTATTCAGAAAAATCGCCGAACATCTAATGTTCTAAGTGAGTTGACCAAATAATAAAATTTTTCGAAGGGCGTATTCATGTTTCTATAACACACTTCAAGTTAAAAAAAAAAATCTATCATAGATGCATGAAAACAACAAGAATTGTTACAACGATAACAATTCAGAAAAATAATTTAACAATACAACAATATTGTCTATGAAACAGAGTCAAAATTTAAAAAAGAACCTTTTAATCACGCGCACTTTATGGAAAATTAAATGACTGACATACGTTTCCTTTCAGGCCAATAGAAGGGAGAAATTATTATTTTATCTAGATTATTTCAAGTTGGTCATCCATAAATATCATGAGTGTTTATTTAGATGTCGATTAGTCGGTCTAGTTTAAAAAAATAATGAGAAAACTAACGCTCATAGCACCAGAATAAAACACAAATACGATTTAAGACAAGTCTTAATCTTTGACGACTATTTGAGACATCTTAAATTCAAAACCAATCCAGAACATAATTCAACAATTGTTTTTACACGATAAATATCACAAAGGAACGAATTCAAAAAAAAATTATTTGGATGGGCGGGTAGAATTTTTACACTTTAAAGAAAGGTAGTTTCCAAAATTCAAAACGAGGCGATCGTACGGAATTCCCTTTTGTCACGTGCTAAGGTGGTACTTTCCTAATATGAGCTCCAAGGAGGTTTTTTTGCTATAACAAATCAAACAGAAGCGCTAAAATAACACACGGGCGTTCGTATTCGAACCGCAAACTGAACGCACGCAAAGTCTTTCGATTTTTGACGCGACACGGTATTGAAACGAAAATGCGAAAAAAAAATCAACGCATATATGACAGCATAACGCAAACCTGAAATCATGTGACACATCGACCGTCGTACAAATTAATCACATGATCTGTGACTCCGCCCCTTTTGAAAATGATTGACAGTTAATATGAATAAATTTTACACACGACAGTAAGAAAGGTATAAGCCAGGCCTGTGCTACAGAGACGGAGGGAGAGCACTCGTTTGAATATAAGCCGGGCTTGTGTCACAGAGAGAGAGAGAGGGAGAGAGAGAGAGAGAGAGAGAGAGAGAGAGAGAGAGAGAGAGAGAGAGAGAGAGAAAGAACTCGATCAATAACGAAACAGTACAGATCAGCTGACAAGCAGCAAGACCGCTGCCTTGGCCTATACACAGTAAACAAACAGTACACGGTACACGGCAAAAATTTTATCGGTACAAATAAAACGCTTTTAAAATAGATCTGGATAAAGTTTTATCAAAATAATGAGCATAATGGAAAGCTGAATATACCTTTTAAGATTTGATCAATTTTGAGAGGTCTATTTTAAGAACCAACACGATAAATTTGAGTTGAACATAGGATACTTGAAACATGTTTTAATACAGTAATTTAGGTAAGTTTCAACGCAATATGTTTCAAGTTTTGGGGCCGTTTTAAACGACTGATTTTGGGGAGATCTCGTAAGATTAACTATTTTAAATTTTCCAAAAAAAAAGATGTTTTACGGAGCAGTTTAACGCGTAAGGGGGACTGCCGAATATAAGCCTGGCCGCAAAAATTGCACACAAAAGAATGACCGATAACTCAGTGGTCTTGGCTGCACTGTACGTGAGGGAGAGAGCTTTGAAGACAGCTGCGAGCAATAGACATCAGCTGATTATACACAGGCAGGGTGGGGGGGGGGGGCTTCCGAAGCTTTAACTATATTTCAAACAAAATTTATCACAAATATCGAACAGTTACACACAGTTTTTGAAACATTCGTTCACCAGTAGGGAGGGGGGAGGAGATAATATTTTTATTGACGCATATTTTATTTAACATGATAACATGCCCCAAGTGAAATAACATGCCCGTATAAAGAAATTATGATACCACATCGGAATTTTAAGATCGCTAACAAAATTAACCTGACATCCATGGAAAAATTATACAGAATTCAACTACGTCTTTCACAAAACAACTGGCGTAAACATGATTACATATACATGACCACTGGGCATATTGTAAACTTTCAACTTGGCATTTTCACTGAAAACTTTTGCAATGTTTGTTATTTACACAACAGCAGAAGTCATTAATTTGACTGGAAATCAATGACAATTTTTTTTGTTTTGTTTTTTTTTAATCAAACCTCTGTGGTAGAAAGAGAGAAATATTCTGGGAATAAAACAACAATATTTACTGAAAGTAAAGGGTAAATTTTAAACCTGTCATTGACTATTACGAACTATTTTGACTAATTACTAACCTTTTTGAACACCACTTTGGATTCAGAGGTTACTAGCACATGAACCCATCTGAACTGCACTAGGCAGTCATTATTTTCACTGCGGTCTTCGAGAGTCTCACGTTTGAATTCAAGGCGCTGAAGTCATGAAAAGAAGCCAAAAGTTCACAGTCTCATTTTACCACAGACGAACTGGCGGAAAAAGTCACTGAAGGAAAATTGCGGAAGGTGGCGGCATGATACATCTGCGGCAAACCTTAGTCGAAACCAAAAAAGTTATAAATGGGCGGGGTGGAAGGAGAGAAGGTACTGGCTAGAAAAAGGAAAAAAAGAAGTGGGATTGTCCTTTTACCATAGAAATCCGTTACAAGCACTTTTGCTTAGAAAGAACAACATGGAAAAGACCGAGTAAGAAGCTTTCAAACGAAGTTATTTTGAACACTCTAACGGCAGTAATAAAGGAGTTAGAAGCATTTGAAATTTCTACTTATGCTGACATGAGACGTCTAGCTGGATTCATTTATACATCAGCGGGCATGCACACCTGTGTCTTTTACCCAGAATGCAACATCAGTTTAAAGATAGCACGCCACGCTGTCCGAAAGATCTCGTACAGCAAAATTTCAACATCCGTTGCAACACTGCAACATCTATGAGCCAGATTCCTGTTTTCAGGAACCACACATGAGTCTTTAGGAACCGCACATGAGCTTTCAGGAACTGCACATGAGTTTTCAGGAACCCTATATGAGTTCTCAGGAACACCATTGATCCCCGTTGATCAAAGCAAATGACTGATAAATTTCAAGTTGTGATAACTCGCTTAATACACATCCTAGAGGCTTGAAACTAGTTGCAAATGAAAGCACGAGAACAGGGCCTTTATCCACTAAACCAATCACAATGAATTTTTAGACTTTCTGCTGTAAAAATCGAGAAATTTACCATAAACTGAACTGCCTAAAACTCTACACAACTGGGCGAAATAGCCCTCAACATTTCACAGATTCCTGACACTCTTTTTCCAAAATGTGACCCTTAAAGTACACATACTGGACTGACACACGGGGCGAGAGCAACAAGAAAATTCTATAGCAATGTGATGGCTACTGCTCTAGAGGGGGGGCTGTAATCAACCAAAAAAGTACAAACAATTTATACTCACAAATTAATACGATAACTGGCGTTACTATCCAGTAAAAATACCCAAGTTTAAGATATATTTCTACCAGAAACCTTCACTTTTATAGACACGCCTAACAAATCCATATTTCCTTGAATCTTTTAGAACCAATTTTTCCGCTGATATAGAGACGTTAATTTCTCCAGGCAGCAGTACACACAGCCTGTCTGAAACCCAGCAACAGAGGCTTTCTAGTGCGTGTTTTACAAACAGGAGTATTTAAGTAACGCAACAGGTATGCCAAACACTTAACACACAGTGTACTGAGGAAACAAAACAAGTATACGAATCAATAGCGCACAGATAGAGGCCTCATTTGGGTTATGTTAAACATTTCGCCCGTATTAATTTATATACGATTTAGATATACAAACTTACTGTAGCCTCATTTAAATCTTAGGATTTTCACAATGGTAGTCGTTTGTTTTGACTATAAATCAATGACAAGGTTTTAATTTTTTCCCAGAATTTGGCCACCGAAAAGCAAGTTATTACCTGAACTAAACAGAGTGTTTATAAGGGAGATTTTTTTGGAATTGGAGGGGGATTCTGTACCTGTCATTGAAAGCCAAAATTCCACTTAATCATCACTTAATTTCAACCGAAATAAACACATACGCCATTCAGAGGTTGCTAGCACTTGGATTGAATTCTATTTTTCTTTCAATACATGGATTTTGGGTTCGGATGTTTTTTAATTGGTTTGCTGGATATATTTGCTTCTAATACTTAACTTACGTTTCGGTTCACGATCAGGTACAAGCAACTATAAGCCAATTCGCACTTTTCACTTCTGCCGAAAAGTTTTTGCGTTTCGGCTGAATCGAGGTGGGATGAGGCTATAAAGAAATGACAGGAAAAAAACGGCAAAAATCAACAAAATTCTATTTTGCAAGAAATATAGTCACATGCTGGTTATTAAAGGGACTGAAAAATATGAAAAGTAGTTTTTAAAAGATCATATGATGGCTTTATAAATTCGAAAGTGTGCATGTTGAAAGAAAATTAGAATTTTGATGTTTTTCCCTTATCATTTCTTTATAATTTATCCCCCAACAGTTTCAGTCGAAACAACACCTCCACCGGAAAAATCCGAAAGTGCGAATTGGCTTATTCAGTGTATGCCTACAGGCACACAAATCTCAAGTACTTGCAGACACTCTCTCGACCCATGTATAGTTCTAGCTACCTCTAACCAGGAAACAACACTGCAAGTATTCTCAGCATATGCTTACATGAACGCTTATATATTGGAAGTCAGATCACACACGCAGTTTTCACATTCAAATCACAGGTAACCTCTGTATCTCCATGTTTACAATCAGACTCTTCACGTTCGTTGCAGTACACATCCAATGATAAATTAGTGCAAAATGTTTCAAGCGATACGTTACTATAGCATATAAAAAGAATTATATTCCATCACATTTCTGCTAAAACACAATTATAGAATTATAGAAAAGAGGTGGCAGATATGGCATATCCATATATTGCTACATATTATATCCAACATCATACATAAATTCATACGCCCGAACTTTTTTATTCGAAACAGTCAGAAATTTGCACTTCCGCAACTTCTTCCGCAACATATGTGCTTCGACTGTTTGCGACGCCGCCCCAGGCCATTCATTAAGTGAAATACAAAGCATACCTAAAATTCCCGAGAATTTTCTTTATTCTATATATATTTACTTTAAACTGCAATACCAAACTATAGCATAACATTTAAGAAAAAATATTGTGCAACTATATCTACTTGTTCTCCGTATGTGGGTTTTTTAATACCATGGTCTCCCAGTGAATAATTATGACATTAAAACTATGATACTGAAAGTACCTAGCCTAAAGAGTTATGTTGACTAAAATCATGTATATAGCAATGGGTCTAGGACAATTCCCCTGCCGAAAATCCCCCCATCCCTGAACAATTCCCCCCGTAGGACAATTCCTCCCGAGGGCTATTCCTCCCCCACTTAATTTTTTTACTTTGAACGCCAAAATAAAAATAAAACAACCAGGTATCTGTCACTTCTTCCTTTAGAAAATACCTTAAAATTCCT
Source organism: Protula sp. h YS-2021 (assembly GCA_949752745.1). NCBI lineage: Eukaryota > Metazoa > Annelida > Polychaeta > Sabellida > Serpulidae > Protula > Protula sp. h YS-2021. Next base: position 91,695,271 of record OX457026.1, read on the forward strand.
CCCCCATTTAATTTTTTTACTTTGAATGGCAAAAATAAAAATAAAACAACCAGGTATCTGTCACTTCTTCCTTTAGAAAATACCTTAAAATCAAAAATATGCCCGAACTTTTTTATTCAAAACAGTCAGAAATTTGCACTTTCGCAATTTCTTCCGCAACATATGTGCTTCGACTGTTTGCGACGCCGCCGCAGGCCATTCAATAAGTGAAATACAAAGCATACCTAAAATTCCCGAGAATTTTCTTTATTCTATATAAATTTACTTTAAACTGCAAAACCATACTATATCACTACATTTAAGAAAAAAATATTGTGCAGCTATATCTACTTGTTCTCCGTATGTGGGTTTTTTAATACCAAGGCCTCCCAGTGAAAAATTATGACATTAAAACTATGATATTAAAGGTACCTAGCCTAAAGAGTTATGTTGACTAAAATCATGTATATAGCAGTGGGTCTAGGACAATTCCCCCTCCGAAAATCCCCCCACCCCCGAACAATTCCCCTTCCGACAATTCCCCCCGAACAATTCCCCCGTAGGACAATTCTTCCCGAGGACTATTCCTCCCCCACTTAATTTTTTTTTTACTTTGAATGCCAAAATAAAAATTAAGCAACCAGGTATCTGTCACTTCTTCCTTTAGAAAATACCTTAAAATTAAAAATGCAAAATTCTTCTGCATGGAGCGAACGTCTTTTCTGCCATTTAGAACCGGATGTTGTTGACAATTCCACGCAAATAGTAAACAATCCCTCGGTTTTCGAAGTCTCGGGCTATTTGAAGAATGCGCTGCGCAAAGTCGGCGTACTGGCGACGTGGTTCGAGCAAAGAGCCAACCAGGTGCACCGCGGACATTACGGCGAATCCGACCGATGTACACGTAAAAACTAACAACTCCAGTAAAACCTGGTTAAACCTGGTAACTAAAATTTTTACTATTTTGAGTAAATTAAAATCAATAAATAAGATAAGTTTATAAATTAGTTGTAGCTACTAGGTTTTGAGTAGGGGGAAATGGGCTGTATTGTGGTAATAAAACAAGGTGGCACTCATCTCTTGTCTTTTTTCCAAAATAAAACGCGACAATGTTGAAAGGACAGTTACACAGCCTCCAATTAAAAGATAAAAAGGCAATAATTTATTTTAAAAAGAGAGAAATAATACAAAGAAAAGCAAAAATAAGAAAATTAAAAATGAATTGAGGGGAATAGACATAGGGGGAATTGTCCTACGAAGAGAATTGTTCGGGGGGATTGTCTTTATTTTATATATTTTATATATATTTATTTTAAACTGCAATACCATACTATTATATTTCATTTAAGAAAGAAATATTATGCAACTATATCCACTTGGTCTCCATATGTGTTGTTTTAATATCCTGGTTTCCCTCTGACAAATTAGCATTTAACTTAGCTTATATTTAGAGGGCTGCTTAAGGGAGTATAAGGCATGGATATACAAAAGAATGATCGAACACATATTTACAATACATACAAGCCTGGTGACTAAAGGTAAAACCTAGTAGCCAAAATTTTTTACTGTTTTGAGTAAATTAAAATCAATAAATAAGGTAAGTTTATAAATTAGTTGTAGATACTAGGTTTTAAGTAATAAGTAGTAAGAATTTTTTGCTTATTTCTTTGTGGGGAAAAGTGACCGGTGGCAAAACGATCTACACCCATTTCTCATCGTTAACATTTTTCAACGATTCATAGTACAATCGTGAATTGATATTTTAAAAAATGATATTGCAATACACCGCTACCCTGTTGGCATATTCAAGTGTAGTTTCATAGCCGCCGTTTGCAACCTATTCAGGGGTAGCAGACCTAAATAGATACACGCGCGTTCTATTTCAGGCCAAAAGTGGGGGAAAGAAAGAAATCATCGCGAGACACGCCAAGGTCTGAGGGCGCAGAGACGGCGGCAATGCCTGACTAGGAACAAAGTCATGCTACCTCATCGCAACATTAGGGTGCCGAAGACATGTCATGAGTACGGGATGACACGACGCGCGTGTATTGCGCGACCATCAGGAGTTATCAGTGCCGGGACCTTGTGTTTCGCTACCCAATGGCACATCATGACAATTTAGCTCACAGTGACATACTACGACATGTGGTTGTTGTTAAGTCACAGTGAGATCACAGTGAGGTCAAATTGTTGACTGGGGGCAAGAGATCTTATATTTAGTGATTAAATATACTGGGCGCTATCCGCCCGATGTCGAATTGATCAAGCCACTACCATTTTTGAGATTGTTAATAAAACAGAAGTGAAATATGATGTACTGTTTTTATTTGTGTTTCACACAGATAGTTTTCAACCATGAAACAATGACACATTGGTTCTTACTTATCTTTAACCCCAAATCCTCAAATACAGGCACATAGGCAATAAATATTAAGAACAAAAATACATATATAACGTGATACATAAAATCTCCCTATCCCCGAAAAAAATATCATCACAAAAGGTGTTATTATAGGGATAGCCCATGGGCTGGGTGCTTCTATGGTATTCGAGCAGGCGTACAATTCCCTTTTTCCGTGAATTTCCTTCGTGAACTTTTAGTCCTTTAGAACGCGCTTGAGATTTTGAGCCATTTCTTTAGTGCGTGCGCGAAAATTTGTTACTCTTTTATCCCCTCTCCCCCTATGATTGCCAAAAATTGAGCCTTCATTATAGAATTTAACAATAGCGTACTCACACGGATAGACATCCTCCCCCTCGCTTTCTGCGCACGTGCGAAATGGATGTCTACTTTCTGATGTCGTTATTTATTCTGGGGTGTTATGTTAGTGCTTCTTGTTATTGAAAGTAACAAAAGTTTAAAAAGTATGAAATGAATAAATATAAATCTTAACACTGTTGCTGCGATTGAGATATGCCATACTCATGTATGGTACATGAGGAGAATTTACATATTATCTTTTATTTCACAGTTTTCATAATTATTTGTAGGGCCCTACATTTGGAAGGAACAATGTCACAATCGTTCACAAGTAAAGCATTGCGTACGTCAAGAAATGTTTTTATCCAAAGAACATACATAAGGTCTACCTATTTTCTTTTTTCGAGCATGGTCTACCTAAGTCTGGTATTGGGGATCTACAAATAAATGAAACGTTAAACTACGCTATCACAGTCGATAAGTATACTCAAAATTATTACTTGAGAATAGTAGGGGTGTGCTGGTTTCAGCGAAATCCGAGCAAAATTTCTCTGTTGGTTGATAACCGAAAACCGAATTCCACAATTTCGGTTCTGTTTGGTTGTTTTTTTTTAATTCAATACTGTACTCAAATAAAATGTAAAGAAGGAATTATGTGGTCGTTGGAACGTTGCCAAAAGAGGGTTTACACTGCAATGACATCCTGCTGCCTACGTAGTTGCGTAGCGACGATATACTTAAGGGCCTGCAAACTTGAAAGACTAGATATTTCTAAGACAAGTGTTCCATCACCCTTCAACTTTATCAACTAGGTTAACCTGCTGTTTCTTTGGTAACAGTACCTCAAGATTTTTATTTATGTTGATGTGCACTGTCTTTCTTTCGTTGGTCACTTTAGCTCGTATCTTTTTGTACTGTTCATCTTGGGGTAAGTGCTCGATACTCTATGCGGATTTCATGCCGAGGAATTCTATAATCTTCGCCTTGCCTGAAAGGAAAGAAAGGGACATTTAAAATTTAACCAATTGACACCATAATGGACAGATGTGTATATCAATATTTTAGAATAACTAAACCGCCGAGGTCAATTTTCCTATACCTTATAAATTACAAGCTATAATGATTTCTAAGAACAGATCATCCTGAAAAGTCCTTCAAACTATTTATAATTTTTAATATCTATAATTTTGTTTGGTTCAATGAGTGAGATACATACTAGGATAAGGCTCTTCACTGCAAGAGTATCTTCTGCAGACCACTTGACAGCAGATCAAGTACCTAAAAGGGAAACACAATACCTGATTACATAAAAATAAAACAACATACCAGAAAAAGTTATTAATTTTCAAAGCCCTAAACTACTGTAAAACTAATCTTGAACGACTTCAAACAGTGACTTAATACTAACGTCGAAGCAAAAATTGTACCAATTGGCCCATCAAAATTCGACATCTGAAAATATTGGCACAATTTAACTGCTTCAAGAACAGATTCTAACGGTTTTCTGTACGTTAAAAGAAAAATTAACAAACCGCTTATTTAATTCTAACATGTCGGTTTATTGTAAGGTTTGCCCAGACATTGGGGATCATATTGTCCTTTCAAAAACTGAAAACTCTTCAATTTTCATGGAATACAGAGTGTACCCTCTTTCATGAAATAATGAACTTGATGTTTGTCTTACTGTTAATCCCTATATTGAACCAATTAAATTAATGAAACCAATCAACAGTAAAGTAAATATACCCGTCCATACGCAACTGTAAGCAACGATCAATTTCTGAATAACATTATTCAGTTTACCTGCACATTTCCAGTAGACTTTTCTTTAGCAGCAAGAAGCTGAAAATTATGAAGAATAATAAACGATCATTTTGTTTAAATTAATATTTTAAGATAACAAATTTTAAATCGTATCTAACCTCCTCATCGAAGTTAACATCATTCAGGTCTACCAAAATTTTGGGTCTCCCTAACACTTATAAATTAGGAAATAATGTCTCTCAAAGTGGCACGTTCTATATCTCTTATTAATGTATGTACAAATTTTGTGTATACGAAGAATAAAGAGGGACCTCTGATTGGCAGCTTTCCTACCCCTAGCTTAATTTATAGGCCCAAAAATCTCATAAAACTTGTCTATTTGAAGGTAAAAGCACAGATATTTCATAAATAATAAATAACGCACCATACGCTGAGCACGAGTCATTTCGTCCGACTTCTTTTGGAATTACACAATAGTAATACTTCATACCAGATACGTACAATGACAGTACTTTTATTATATGCCTAAGGGACCATACATTTAGGACGTATTTAAGGAGGGGGTGTCTAGACCAGTGCGGGCGCTAATGTTTAACTCCATAATAACGTAACTTTTGGCGTACAGGGGAAAGGGGGTGAAAATTTTTCAAGTCTTTTGCGTACATCCTAACTGGATGGCCACGAAAGATATTTCTTGTTTCAACCAATAGCCATATTATTTTGTCACAAAAGTAACAGTTATCACAAGATACAACAAGCTGATTTTGATATACAAAGAAGTCCAAAGTATCTTCAATCATGTTTTTTTTCGATGAGTTCTTTTTTTTGCAAATTACAAAAATCCATTTTTAGAAGCTATGTAAACAATTTTCTACAACTGATTTTTAACAATGGAACTGTAGTACAGTCTTAAAGACGAAGCTGAGTCTTAACTTGCGAGATCTTGCAACAGAAAAGATTTTAAAGAAAAAACACATACATGTTAAGAAACACAAAATCCCCTGGATAGCATATTTGTTTGTGTTAGTGCAATAAATTGTAGGTTTAAAAAACCAAGTCTTATTCTCCTTAATTATATGGCTACCTTTCAAAATGAGTGATACCGCACGTAAAATCTCTTGTTTACCCATCCTAAAGCTTTCAGAAAATCTACTTCGCAGAAAAACAAAATTCCTTTCTTATCGCCACAGACATAAGTTTGGATTTCAAGGCCAAAAGACTGGCAAAAGGATAAGGTGGCCTTAAAATTTTCTTCTTCATTAATATACATGATGTAGCGTACTTTAGGATAAGTACTCATGTTCTAAAAACAAAAATTAAAACAGCATCTTCAATATCAGTCTTTTGATCATGAAAGAGAACAGAAAATCGATGAGAAATATATACCACGTCCTGATTGCTTGATTGATTGATTAGTTTAACGACACTAGCACCCCATTAAGGTAATATTGTGTCAGCTCTGTAACAATAGGGTAACTCATTCCATACCATATGTTCTTTCGATAACTTACGTGTCTGCTTAATATAACTTGATGTTCGCCGAAATGACACTTGGAGCACACTTGTGTTATTGTGTTGCTGGGTGGTGTGGTATGGTGGTTGGAAGATAATAGAATGTGTGTTTATCGGTGACCGAACTGTTGTTATGATACCTATTTGTGGCGTATCGTACTGCCCTTCCGCTGCACTGACTCTGATTTGGACATGTGGCACTCTAGATGGGGATCCCACACCTGACAAGCGTCTTCTTTAAGTCTTTAAAAATTCCATCAACCAGATGGGTTGTTGAATCTAAATTACTGTGTTTTTCAATGAATATTTATTTAGTTTTGGATACCGCTTTTTAAAATAGCGGATTGAATTCCATTAGCCAATCGTTCTCCCAAGAATTCAAGGCTTCTAAGCCCTGTACAATTAGATGGTCACGTTCATCTCTAATCTCACGAAAACGGACACAGTCGTCAGCAAACAAGCGGACTGATGGCTGGGCTCGAAGTGGGAGGTCATTAATGAAAATGAGAAAAGGGGTGGGGCTTAGTACGGTGTTTTGTTGGACACCAGAAAGCACGGATACACAAATCACTGTCTTCGCGACACGTGCGTCACTATTTTGGATGAAACCTTTGATGCAAGGCAAATTATGATTGTCACTTTGCATAAATCGGAGGCTAGCATTCGGCCCTGTGCAACACAAAAATGAGCAAAAAAGAGCAATGGAGAGCACAATCAGATCGTCCCGTGGACTAACTGGCAAATTGTGTGAAAGGGAACAAACCTCGAGAAAAGTGCTTTGCTGAAGGAAGACAGCTATGGAAAAAATGGTTAATATGATAACGCAGTTACACTCGGAAAAGAGAATTTTGCTTCAGTCCAGGCAGTTCGAAAAGTAGATAATGAGCAGCAATTTGATTTGGGCCTTGATAATGATAGTCATTTGGAGATCGGTGATTTCTTAGATTCGTTCGAGACTACTGGTGTAGTATCAAATCAGTTTCACAACTGCACAGTAACAATCAATATCAGCATAAACAGAAATTAATACTCGACTCGTAAGGTCAGCGAGACACCGTAATAGTGGTACATTTTGTGTGCGATCTTTTCTGTTTTGTCAAAATTCAACAGAGAGTTTACAAACATTGTTATTTTGTCGTGTCGAAGTTTGGGGTCTCTCGTTTGAACTCCGGTCGCAGTATTTAAGACTTAAAACGTTTGTTTCAAATGCAAATTGGATAAAATTGTGTTGATGGTTTTATTGACAATGTTAACATCGTGAAAGCCCCAACCTGAGAGGTCACGGCACCTAAAGCAAAGACAAGAGAATGAAAAAGTGATTCTCCGCAGCGACATTGACATGATTTATTTCCAATAAAGCGACAAAGTTCACCGCCTCGTAACCCTGAAAGGCAAATTTCAGTATTTCGTTTCTTAGCTGAACGAGAACAATCCAATACAGGTCGATATGAAGCTTTTAACAGACCTCAAGAACCCATTGTGATAAAACAAAGAGAATATGACAAAAAATTGTTGAAAAGATACAAAGATAACACTAAGAGAGACCTAATATGAAAATAAATAAAAAGGGGGACCAAGTGTTCATCGGTTATTTTTGCTCGTATATAACCCTAACATACGACTTTGAGAGACCATACTCAGAATATGCCAACATAGATAGACCTTTCGTATCTCTTAAAAGACATACATGAAAAAAGGGCAAATGGGAAGACGAAATGTGCATCATATACATTCACTCATATATACATAACCCTAAAATACGACTTTGGGAGATCATAAACAAAATATGCCAACATAGGCAGACCTTTTTTATATCTTAAGCAGGGCTTGAAATTAATTCTTTTGGGAGGTAGCAAATAGTCGTATATCTCTCTGTCAGAGCTACAAAGCATTTCACTGTTCCACTAACAGGGGTCAACTTCATATGCTCTGAGGCACGAATCCTGCATACCAGTCCCTACTATTCAAACAGTTACAGAAAGTTCATACCCATACATCATTTTGTAAAACAGGCACAATTTTTAGTGAGTTGTATATCTTTTGTTTGTTCATAAAAGTGTAGAAAAGTTAACTTCCGCATCCTCCTGTCAAATGTTTGTTTACATTCTGGCCTTTAAATGTTACGTGACTAAGTCAAGTGAGCAAATATTTAAATGAAGGGATTGTGGGTTTTTTGTAAAAAATATACTAAAATAGCTCATAGATGCAGAATTACGTATAAAATTAGTTTGTACATCAATAATATTTGACTTTGGCTGACTACAACATCCGCCACCGTATATATACACAAGATATCAGTACCTGGCCGTATGGACGTGCAGAGCACGCATGTTCCTCCACTTCATACCTTTTCAATGCACCTGGTTATTAATTATGATTAATTAATGATTTAAACTCCCGTATTGATCTCACTTTTAAATCCTAACAATGGTAAACTAAGAAAAAGCACACATTTATTTCGGTGGCACCGCTATCGCAAAACTACTCGCACACGTACACTTTACCGTAAAACAACCTGTTACTGTTTCCCTTTCACATTCAAAATCTAGTTACCTTTGATCAACAGGCGGTAAATTTTGATTTTTTTTTCTTTTTTTGATCCTGAAATCAACCTAGCACTGCATGAACACAGCTTTACACATTGACTGAGGATAGACGCAGCTTCCAATCGGCCGTCACTTAAATCCACAGGTTTCACGAATTGATTTTACTTGGCAACGCCTCTTGTATATCAGCCCATTGCTTCACCCAATTCATTTAAATAATTGAAATAATTTTAGCTTACATTAAAAATAACAATATCGAGGGGGAGGGGTTAACACTGACAATCAGGTCAACATTGAATTAAATTTGATCAACAGGCAGTAACCTCTGAATGTTTTTTTAAGAAGGGGATACGGCCACTTGCCGCTTTAGTTTAATGCAAAAAAAAATTACCGGACTAAACCACACCTAACGCACCACCAAAGGAACTGTCTTGTTTTTTCATAAAACAAGGCGATCTAACATATCTACCCTACACTGGGATACACCTTTGCTGTGAATCGACACCAAACACACTGACTGAAGGGTAACGCCGCTCTCATTTAATAACCGACACTGAAAGCCGCAGGCTTCTCGAATCGATTTTATTTAAAACAACAGGCCTTCACTTTACAATGCTCTTGCTTCTCAGGGGGTGACGGTCAGCTCAGTCGGTAGAGCGTTGGTCCTGTAATCCCAAGGTCCCTGGTTCGAAACCGGCCAGGGTTGGAAAGCAGGGGATTGGCTTTCGCTCAAGTTGCCTCATCTAAACGACTGCACAAGATTATTCACGTCCACGGAATTCAAAATTAGCACAAATGAGTCTTCCGGCCATCCTTTAAAAAAAACTGTCTTGTTTTTTTTTCATAAAACAAGGCGACTTAACATATCTACCCTACACACCTAAACACACTGACTGAAGGGAAACGCAGCTCTCATTTAATAACCGTCACTGAAAGCCACAGGCTTCTCGAATTGAATTTTTTAAAACAACAGGCCATCACTTTGCAATGCTCTTGCTTCTCACACATTGATCGATTATCAGCGCAGAGCCGTGTTTACACTATATTGCTAAATAGGTCACTGCCAGCTTTGCGGCCTGCTTTAAAACAGTGCACATAAACCGCAGCAAAAACACCACTCTGGTCACATTCAACTGTTTTCGTGTGTTTCGGAGGGGGGAGGGGAAAGAGGAGGGTAAAGGTGGGGAAAAGGAGGGAGTGACAGAGAGACACTAATTAAATCACTTTCCCCAACAGATATCACAGAGATATATCTCACAATATATAAGATATCACAGAATATATGCCTAAAATATACCACTGCCTGTACCGAAAGAAAATCACACAGACGCGTTGTTACTGCTTCAATGCATCTGACTTATCATTACGAACAGGCAGACGGACTTCCAGCCCAGAAAACTACAGCAAGACTCCCACAGCATTGGCTCCACGGCTACCAGGAACACACGGTCAGGTGCTGATATCTTCTTCACAAGAGTTTATATTTACATCCTTCACATAACTTTACATGTCTTGTGATTCTGTCAAATAACCCTTATTTTCATTATAAAACCTTTTATTGATCTGATTCGCCAAGATTGCATTTGTTTTTCGTTGTCAAGAGTACCACACTGTGACTCTGCGAGGCGCAGAAATAAAGTAGTAAGTTACCATACCTCTCGAATCTTCCGGGAATTTATCATATTTAGACTGGTACAACTCTTCACATTAAATAATCAACAAAAGTTTTTTCTGTCGTACTTGACACATGCGTAGCTCCAAAGAAACATATCAAGTATAACTAATGAAGAGCTGACTTGGAGCTAGGTACATGCGGTGACAGGTTTTTCACTTGCATGACAACTCAATTTCTGAAAAAGTCGAAATTCTACATCAAAATAAGCCACTTAGGCGTTCCCATTAAAATGCGCCAAAATGCTACGTTTCAAATATAAATAATTACGTAAAAAATGAAAGAAATGATAGAGGAATTTCGAATAAATGTCAAATTTCTCTTGCACCAAATATCGGTCGGGTTGTTATGCTATTTTAAAAAATTATAAAAGATTTTAACAAATAGTTTCAAGTTCAGTTTCTTGTATGTTTGCTTTTGCGATTTTTCTTCTATATTTTTCTACCAGTAACCTAGGACCGTCTGCCACTTTTCAATGGTTTTTGCGCAATAGCTGTGGTTTTTTTTGACGCGAGCCAGTAATGCTTTTGTATGTGGCAAATACAGGATTTTACACATATTTTCTGTTCTGTGCGAAGTAAAATGTCGTGATTTACAAAAATACAAGGTCGATATATTTTTTCGGGCAGGATTTTTGAGCTGTAACGGGCCACTTTATTCCATCCTCCCGAAATGCAAATTTTAAGTGCAAACTGTAAGACTATGAATTCGCTTTTCAAAATGACTGCTAAGAGCTATAAGCCAATTCGCACTTTGACTTCTGCGTTTCGGCTGAATTCAGTTGGGATAAGGATATAAAGAAATGATAGATAAAAACGGAAAAAATCAACAAAATTCCATTTTGCCAGAAACATATTCACCCATTGGTTATTAAAGGGGCTGAAAAATGTGTAAAATGTTTTTTAAAAGATCATGTGATGGCTTTGTAAATTTGAAAGTGTGCATGTTGAAAGAAAATTTGAATTTCGCTATCATTTCTTTATAATTCATTCCGAAAAATTGCAGTCGAAACAGCACCTTAACCGGAAAGACCTGAAAGTGCGAATTGGCTTATAAGGATTACTTGTGAGCACAAACCCGACTTTATATGTGTGTACTAACAGTTTACTTATAGCAGCTCAACAGTTTGCATTCTAGGACCAGTAGCAGGTGTCGGAAGGTTCGGCAAAAATATTATTTTCGGGATAATTGCTGTTTTCGGGAGGTGGCGGATATAAGCTAAGTTAATGTATGATTTCTTTCATTTTTTGCCCGATTCTCTCGTAGTCGAAATTCAAAATTCAAATTTTATTCGAAACGCTCAAAGTGCTAAACCAGTAGAGTTAGAACATAGATACTTCCTGACTATGATGAGGAAATGATGTTGATCAACCAGTAAGGCAATTCGCACTTTGACTTTTGCCGAAAAGTTTTTGCGTTTTGACTTCATTCAGTTGAGATAAGGATATAAAGAAATGATAGAAAAAAACGACCCGAAAGTGCGAATTGGCTTATTTGCTGTCACGTCGTATCCTCTTTCTAGAAAATGTAATATCCAATATATTTCCTAATATACCACATATCCAGAGTTTATTCAAGTCAAGTGTACCACTATTGACATTGATTGTCACTACAACTTGTTCTTAATGGTATAACTTATACTTACTGAAACATGCGACAAAATGCAATAAAAATGTCGTCTCGACAGATCTTTCGCGCATGCGCCTTCAAATTGTTTTTGTTTTGATATTGTGTTTTTGTTTTGATTTTCGACAAATCAAATCGAAGCATGTGTAATTTTTCAGGAAGGTTGAATTTACGGCCAAAAATTAAAAAAAAAGACTTTTTTCGTCCATCCTTCATGAAACTTCGCCATATGATAGAGTAGACTTCCCTAAATATGGAAAAAATTTTAGTTTGCCTATATACAGCCGATTTTGTTCAAAAATTACAATTACAAATGGTCTCCCTGAGTGGTATTTGATATGGTTGTGAAATATACAAGGGGTAAACTTTAGGGCGACTTTTCGAATTTGTCTTTCAGTCATAATTTTTTATTTTGGTCATGTCTTATACACATTATGCTTAAGTTTAGTGTCCGTCTTAAAAATGTAAGAAGAATTGGCTACTTCTGAGTTTTCTGGAGGCCTTATAAATAAGGAGACCTGGTTCTGGTCTCCGAATTTTTTCGGTCTCTCTAAACCTTTCAAATCAGCACGTGAGGTCTCCTCAAGCATTAGGCTATATATATATATATATATATATATATATATATATATATATATATATATATATATATATATATATATATATATATATATATATATATATATATATATATATATATATATATATATATATATGTACATAGGTACCAATGCTCGCTACCTGTACTCAACACTTCAACAGAGTAAGGCCACTTTTGTGTCACTTTAGACTTCTATAAGAAAATGGTTTTTCGCCAATGTTTCCGATAATTTGGTCGACCATCACCAACAAAATTACTGATAAGTATTATTATTCGCATCCGTTCTTCTAATTTTTCTAGATTATGTTAAGTTTATTTCCCTAGCGTTTGCTAAGAAATTAGCTTTTGCCATATTTTTGGAATCACGAAAAGAAAATGTTATAGCAAATTATTTACCAATGACCGCTATCTAAACCAACATTTTACTTTTCTGGCGCCGAAAGGGTTTAACTAAAGAATAGGCTTTCTGCAACTTCTTGGCGAATCAGAAACAAGAATAAATAATCACCAGAGTGGCAGTAATTTTAGGAGAGTTAGGCTATTTTTCTGGCGTCAGTTAAGATTTCATGTTAAGAATAAAAAAAACACAGTAACATCTTTAAGTAACATTTCAGGAGAGTAAGTTGCTATTTCTCTTTCGACATTTAGAATTTTACTGAACAATTGTTTTTTTCTGGTCAGTGTTTCGAAACGTCATTAAAAGCAGTAATAGTAAGGGGTACGTTTATTCCACTGCCTTCAATAAACATTTTGGGACGTTTCCATTTAAATCCAAGGACTAGATGCGTTTTCATAAAAAAAACAGGTTTTCGGCCCATATTTTCCCCAGTTTCAGGAGAATCACAAAAAAGCGTAACAGCCAGGTGGGTACCAATGCTGGCCACTTTTAATCAAAATTTCAAGAGATTAAGGTGAGTTAAGTTTTCAATAATGTTTTGTCAAACAGGTACTGTCCAAATCGGCATTTGCAAAAGAAATTTTTCAGACGGCTTTGTTTTCAATAAGTATCAAGCCTGCGTTGACAATGTAATAATCTAGAGAACGTTAAGTAGAATGTAGTAAACGCTTCTTGTTACATAACGCTTTTTGTTACTTTCGCAACATAAAGTAGTTTTTATTAAATTGTTTACAAGTTTTTAATAACACATTATAATTGATAGATTTTATGAAATTCAAATGTATTCTGAAGTAGCACGTATAGTAAAGACTTGCCTCTGGAAAAAGTGCACAGAACATTCTAAATAGCATTCCAGTAGTTGTATCTGGTTTGGAACAAAGCCTGCCTTACGTTCAGAATAACACATGCTGTAGTTACCTGGATAAAAACCAGATTCGTTTTAGCTCGCCTCCCAGGCACTTGCCTCAGATACAGATTTCACGTATATTTAGGGTATCTCTTTAGACACTTCAAATGTCAAAGTTTCAGCCGATTCTCTTCAAATACCAACTCATTATTACGTTTGTTTCCTGTCCGATTTAGAGAAGCAAGGTTTTAGCTGTCACCGTGTCCGTCGACCATATGCCTATGAATGCTGGATTTCTTTTTTCTCTCTGCTTTTAACCCTTCTAACTTGTAAGATCTAATTTGTCGTTTTGGTCGACTTCTTACTTTGAATTTTCTTGACGGAGCCATCCCAGATTTGGCAAAAACAAACTTGTAGTGAACATCTTGGGTGAAAATCTCGACATTTCCTTCGATTATTGAAACCCTGACTGTTTTAATTTAAACAAAAATCTGTCTTTGGAACGCGCAAAGAGAAAAAGATGACATCATACTCAGCCAATGGTTATGCAAAAATTTACCAACTAGCTCCGGAGTAAATTTATTCGCTACGTCGCCACAAGGCACTGGTGTGCAAGAGCCATTTCCGTAAGAAAACTATGTTTAGTTTCAATGTTTTTTACCTTTTTACATTGTGAGGTGCAAAACCTTTAATAAGAATACCTACCATAATTCCTGATAACCACTACGATAGCTTGCCCTCAACCGAACACGTAAAAGTAAAATACTATTATTCACACGACTGTAAGAGTGTTTTAAAACCAATATTTTTTGATATTTTATGAGAATAATTCAAATAAAAGGGATGTATAACCACTAATGAACCAATTTCAATGCAGGCATTGCTACAACTTTATCATTTCACAAAGAACCAAGACTATGGTATTACTTTGAAGCAAATTTCAGTATCGACACTGTTAAAGCCTTGTAAAGAATGAATTCCATGCCATTCTTTGTTTTTATTTGACGTATGATTTGATTTGTGATAAATTTTGTGAAACATGCGGTTCGTCGTTGTTTGACAATTTTTTGGGTGTCTTGATAAAAGCCCGCGATTTTAAAGGGCTAAGGTTGACTGATTTTCCCCCCTTGCGCAATCAGCTACTATAAAAGAACTGAATAGCGCTCTTTTCATTAGTTAAAGTCTAGCCGCGGTCGCTGGTGGGCCGAATTCCGGGTTGTTTTTGGATTTAAATTTAAACTCTTACACAGGGCACAATGGGTAAGAAATTATTTTAATAAATTTGTCTTTGTTTGTCTTAATAATAATATGATATAAAATGAAATTTTTATTCAAAGAGTGAATTACAAGGGAGAACTAAAAATATGCATGGTTGTGTATTTTACACACCATTTTCTGTATTTCTCACTCGGTACTTAAGCTATCGACTCTGCTTAAGCAGAATTTTATAAGTATCGATTGAAAACACGATTCTAATATTGTTCTTTTTTTATTTTATTATTGTAGTTTCACGGAATCAAAGTGGGAAATAAAGATGTAAATTAAGAAATTCTTTCCGTTAAAACCCCCTGTGGTTTTAGTCAATAACCCGTGATATCTGCCGCCACAGTGAAACCATTTCCCGCAAGTACCGATCTTCCGCAGTTTTACTGTCACTGATGCGTTGTCGTTATGATGGTCAGACGTCTTCCGCATGTCTTTGGGACACCACATATTTGGCGTGAAGGGCTCCGCCAAATTTGCTCTCATCGTGCAGTTTAGCTCTGCTATCCTGCTGCCACGTGTTTTCAATGATGTTCAGCAATGATGTTTAACCTATTTCAAGCAGATTAGCTTTGCCTTTTCTGCAAGCGTGCCGCAGGAAAATAACGCCTTAAATTCTACTCTGTGACGTTCAGACTGCCAGTCAAGAAGAAACTGTTTTCTCCACAATAGTCGCTCTGGTAGAGCAGCCCAGTTCAACAACCATTCTCAGGCGCCGCTTCGACGAAATTCTACACAAACAGCTGTTCAGCTGTTCAGAGAAGTCATAGCGTGTTTATCAACATGTGCGTCGGCGTGTAAATCAAGATGTGTGTCGGCGTGTATACCAACATGTGTGTCGTCGCGTATATCAAGATATCAGCAATGCGCTCTCTACCACGAGATCAGCTGTTTTTGCAGATTCCAATAGGTGACATTTGACTATTTTGATTGTGTTTCGCGCATTGGAACTTCAGTACAGAATTCTACTCCTGAAATAAGGTACTGTGTTTGACCTGCCGTTCAACCAAGAGACACCTATTTCGACTGAACATTTATTTTGGTTTATTGTGTTTTTTTTTATTTTCAGGGTTATTAAATATGTAAAACCAAGTTAAGTAAAGCGAGTATTTGTTGCTTATTTGGTTTAGTAATTGGGGTTGTGTGATATAGAATTTTGGGTATTGATTTGGTACATTATGTAACGGGTGACCTGAAGGCTAGACTTTAACTCAGTACATAGTGTATAGCACCCCAGCACGCACAACGTTGTCAACCCCCAAAATAGAACCTAAGAGTGACAAGGTTATTATTTTTAATCCCGAATGCGAAGGAACTGTTGATCAAACAGGTGAGGGTTCTGGTTCTGGCATAAATGCCGAACGCGCAAGTGTACGCAAGAAGAAACTGACGGATAAAGGTTTAGAGTATGAAATTGGTATTGCAAACAAACACTTTAAATCTCAATTTAGCAAACTTGCTAAACTAATCATGTCAATTGATATTTTTCTTGGTGCAGATGAACTATCTGAAGTCGATTTAAAATCGGCAAGAAATGATTTAAATGAATCGTTTAAGATTTTAGATAGTGCTTATCAAAGGTTAGAAACTATTGAAGGCTACGAGCCAGAAGATGAAACGAGATCCAAATATGAATACATGCAAATGGAAGCGTTGAGGTTAAATAAAAGGCTTAGTGAAGAAATAGCTCAGTTTGTGTTAGAGCGTAAGTCTTCCACCTCAAATGTGTCTAATGTTTCTAAGCGATCTAGGGATCTAGAAGCTAAAGCAGCCTCACTCAAAGCCAAAGTGAAATTCATGGACCTTGAAAGGCAAAAACGGCTTGAGGTTGAGGAAAGGAGAGCTGAACTAGAACGGTTACAGGTGAGTAAACAGATTGAAATGCTGAATGCACAAGCGCAGGCGCTGAAAATCGAAGAAGAGGTAGAATCTGTGTGTGGTGAATTCAAAGAACCTCTCAAAATGGAACAGGTAAATGATTATGTTTCCAGTTTGCCCACGCTGCCATCCCCGAGAAGGGACGACGTGCATTATGTTCAGAACAATTTATTACAGGCTCTATGTGAACAGACAGCAGCGAGCAGGTTGCCCATACCCGAACCAGGTGTTTTTGATGGCGATTTTCTCAAATTTACAGGTTGGAAGCAGGCGTTTTCCGTGCTTATTGAAAGAAGAGGTGTTTTGCCGACAGATAAGATTCATTATCTTAAGAAGTATTTGTCTGGCTCTGCTCTAGAATGCGTAGAAGGGTACTTTTTGATACCAAGTGATGATTCTTACAACCAAGCAATGGCTCTGTTAGAGCAACGTTTTGGTAATCCCTTTTGCATAGGTACAGCATTCAAAGAGAAATTAGAGAGTTGGCCAAAGATCTCGAAGACAGATTCGCTTGCGTTGCGTAGATTTTCGGATTTCTTACGACAGGTTCTAGCAGCCATGTCCGTAGCAAGAAACCTGAAGAGCCTGGACGATGAAATGCAATCGCAACGTCTACTGACCAAGTTACCAGGGTGGCTCGTGACCAGGTGGGCAAGAGTTTCAGCTGAATACAGGAAAAAGGAAAATGCATATCCTAATTTTCAAAAATTTGTCGCCTTTATTGCAGATGAAGCAGACATAGCTTGTGATCCTGTAACTTCATTTCAGAACCTGAAACCAAAAATCAAAGATTCCACCCAGGGCAAGGAGAAAGTGAGTCATTCTGTTAGATCTTCTCAGGCCAAAGCAAACAATACAAAGCCTAAGCAAGGCAAACTCGACACACAGACAAGGAAAGCTGAGGGAGCACTACCTGTCCCAAAGTGCCTCTGTTGTGATCAAGTCCATCAGTTGATAAAGTGCCCAGCTTTTGAAAGTAAATCACCAGAAGAAAAGCAAACTTTTGTTAAAAGTAAGGGCTTGTGTTACGGCTGTTTGAAGAAGGGTCACATGAAGAAAGACTGTAAGGCCAAGGCTATTTGTGATATCTGTCAAAAGAAGCACCCAACTGTACTGCACTTAGACGTTAAGCCAGCGAGTTCAAGCGGTGTTAACGTGAATGCGAAGCTATTTCAGCCGATAACGTCACAAGCTTTAAACAGTTTAATTCACAGTTCACAATCAAATAAAAGCTCCGTGATCGTGCCAGTATGGATGTCACACTGCAGCAAACTGGATCCGGAAACCTTGGTATATGCACTACTAGATACACAATCTGACACGACGTTTTTGCTGCAGAAGACGGCGGAGGATCTGCGTCTCCCGAAAACCGATGTGAACTTGATTTTATCTACAATGACTTCTGAGAATGAGGTTATCAAGAGTAATAAAATTACAGGATTAAGGGTACGACATTTCAGCTCAGACTCTTCAGTTGATTTACCTGCAACATACACGAGAGACATTATGCCAGCAAACCGACGCCACATCCCAACAATAGAAATGGCTGAAAAATGGTCTTATTTAAGGCCGTTAGCAGATAAAATTCCTCCTTTGCAAACCTGTGACATCGCTTTGTTGATAGGCTACAACTGCGTCAAAGCTTTGTTGCTCATCGATGTTATTGCGCCAGTGAATGGAGGTCCCTATGGTCAAGAGACAGCACTAGGTTGGGGCATAATCGGAATTGTTGACTCTCAAGCTGAGGAAGATGAAATTGGACTCAGTCACAGAATCCTGACTCAGGTAGCCCCGAAAGAATTATTGCTTCCCGAAACTAATGACCGAGTTCATTTTTCAGCAAAGGTGAAGGTGTCCGAAGTTATCACACCTAGGGATGTTACAAAGATGCTGGAGCTTGATTTTAATGATCACTTTGACTCGAAACAGGTAAAGCAGTCACGGGAAGACAAACAGTTCTTGTCAATTATGCAGCAGGGTATTCACCGCACAGGAAATCACTATGAAATGCCTTTGCCTTTCAGGACAGTTGTACCTAAACTACCAAATAACAGACAGTTAGCGCTGAAAAGATTATTTGGTTTAAGAAAGCGCTTGATTAGAGATGGCAAGTTTAGATCAGATTACAATGACTTCATGGATGAATTGCTTTCTAGGGGTTTTGCAGAACCAGTGCCCGAGTCACAGATTGGATCCGAATCAGCAAATTACATACCGCACCACGGAGTATACAACCCCAACAAACCAAAGATCAGAGTTGTATTCGATTGCAGTGCAAAATTCGATGGTGTCTGTATTAACGATGTTCTCTTGCAGGGACCAGACTTGACGAATTCTCTGATCGGAGTGTTGTGCCGATTCAGACTAGAACCCATATGCTTCATGTGCGATGTGGAGAAAATGTTTTATATGTTCCATGTCAATCCAGAGCATCGCGATTACTTACGTTTTCTGTGGTTCAAAGGTGGTGATGTTAATGGAGAAATAGTGGAGTACAGAATGACTGTGCATCTCTTCAGAGCTGTAAGCTGCCCAAGTTGTTCAAATTTCGGCCTGAAATATATAGCCTCTGAGTTTTCAGAAAGATACGGCCAAGCGACGACGGATTTGTTACATCAGACTTCTATGTCGATGACGGATTGAAATCTGTTGCAGACGAGAAATCGGCTGTCGAATTTATTCTCAGAAGCATAAACATGTGCAAAGAAGGAGGTCTAAAGTTATACAAGTTTCTGTCGAATTCCGCTGCAGTAATGAACCAAATTCCGATCGAATATCGAGCCAAAGGTACTGACAAATTAGATTTGCTACAGAAAGATTTGCCAACTGAACGCGCGCTGGGAATTCGTTGGTGCTTGAAGAGTGACACCTTTCAGTATCATGTCATGACACAAGACAAACCAACCACCAGACGAGGTATATTGTCAACAGTCAGTTCCATATACGATCCATTAGGATTTGCAGCCCCTTTCACACTTCTAGGGAAACAGTTATTGCAAGAACTTTGCAGGGAGCAAAAGGCCTGGGACGATGAGGTTAGTGCAGGACTTCAAGAACGGTGGGTCAAGTGGAAACATGATGCAAAGAAATTAGAAGCGCTGCGCATTTCCAGATGCGTCAAACCTAAAGACTTCGAATTAGTGGTTAGCACTGAACTGCACCATTTTGCCGATGCTAGCTCAGTAGGCTACGCTGCCTGCTCTTATTTAAGACTGAAAAATGACAAAGGCGATGTTTCTGTGTCCTTTCTTTTAGGTAAAGCCAGAGTCGCGCCCCTAAAGTTTATGACAATCCCGCGTCTCGAACTGACAGCAGCTTTGATTGCTGTGAAACTTAGTAAGTTCCTCAACGCAGAACTGAAACTGACCGATGTGAAGAATTGTTGCTGGTCCGATAGCACTGTGACGTTGCCTTACATAGCTAATGACACTCGAAGGTTTCATATTTTTGTAGCAAACAGGGTCGATCAGAGCAGAGATTTTACAGATGTTGACCAGTGGTTCTACGTCCCCACCGACAAGAATCCTGCTGATCTTGCATCCCGAGGCATAGTCATTGATGAAACTTTCCAGACTTCTGCATGGCTCAATGGGCCTACCTTTTTACACGATCCCGAATTTCAGTTACCCTGTTCCAGCGGTCGTGATTACGAATGCGATCTGAAGACATGCGATCCTGAAGTGAAGAAAGCTCAAACCTTTGCAGCCATCTCAATCCGACCAAAAATCATAGACAGAGGTTTTGTCGCCAAATTTTCTAGTTTAAGGAAACTGATACGGGTGGTTGCAATTTGTCTCAAGTTTGGGCGATTCTTAAAGTCAAAACTTGATCAGAAGCAAAGCCGCGCAAAGAAAAGAGAATTTGACTTTGTATTCCTCTATTAATGTTGCTAATTTGCAGGAATCCGAGAAGATTATTGTGAAATCTGTTCAAAACGATTTCTTTGCAGATGACATTCACGCATTAAAGGCTTGAAAGAATGTTGCCAAAAGCTCTGTACTTCAAAATCTAGATTGTTTTTTAGATGAAGAAGAGGTTCTTAGAGTTGGAGGTAGACTAAAAAACAGTGATTTGCCTTTTAGTGAAAAGCACCCGATTTTATTGCCCAAAGACAGCTATGTATCAAAGCTTATTATAGGCCATTTTCATGAAGCTGTTGCCCATCAGGGAAAAGGTATGACCATAAATAGAATAAGGTCACATGGTTACTGGATAGTGAACATAAACTCTATGGTAGCACATCAAATTGCCCAATGCGTTATCTGCAGGAAAGTAAGAAGTGGTTTTCAGGGTCAAAAATGGCCGATTTACCAATGGACAGAGTACTGGAGTCAGCTCCGTTTGAATTTTCTGCAGTTGATTATTTTGGGCCATTCATAGTTGTAGATAGACGTAAAGAACTCAAGCGTTATGGCGTTCTCTTTACTTGCTTACAGTCCAGAGCAGTTCACATCGAAGTTGCAAATTCGTTAACCACCGACTCTTTCATAAACGCACTCAGAAGATTTTTGAGTATTAGGGGCCCACTCCGACTTCTCAGGTGTGACCAAGGAACAAATTTCATCGGTGCAAAACGAGAGCTAAGAAACTCAGTTTCGTGTATTGATGAGAGCACTGTTAGGGAATTTTTGAAGAAGCATGGTTGTGATTTCGAATTTCGATTCAACACTCCAACAGCAAGTCACATGGCAGGGGTGTGTGAACGACTCATACGAAGTACTCGAAGTGTTTTGAATGTGCTGCTCTTTCAGCATAGCAAACAGTTAGACGATGAGTCTCTTCGTACATTCTTATGTGAAGTGATGTCAGTGTTGAATAATCGCCCCTTGACAGTGCAAAACATCAATGATCCGAATTCTCTCACACCGTTATCCCCAAACAATCTCATTATGATGAAATCAAATGTTGTTTTACCCCCACCAGGAGAATTCCAACACAACGATGTATATTCTCTAAAGCGTTGGCGAAGGGTGCAATATTTAGTAGAGCAGTTCTGGGGTAGGTGGAGAAAAGAGTATCTCCAAAATCTACAGGTAAGATCCAAATGGATGAGAGAAAGGCGAAATTTAAAGACAGGTGATATTGTCTTAATTAAAGACGAAAATGTTCCGCGTAATATGTGGAATTTAGCACGGGTGATCAAAACGGTTGTTTCCGATGACAAGCTTATTAGAAGTGTTGAATTGCAAGTGGGCGATCGATGCTTAGATAATAAAGGCAGGCGGTCCCATACAAGTATTCTTGTTAGGCCTGTCCATAAATTAGTTTTACTTGTTGAATCTTAATGTATGTGTGGCTAGGTTCCGGGGTATTCCCCACCAAGGAGACTTTCACAATATTTGTTTGTACACATTTTGTTACAAGTCACGTTTGTGAGTTGTTTGATTTTTATGATTTCATGAAATAGTGTGATTTTTGTGATTTCATAAATATTTTCTGATTTTTGTGATTTCATGAAATGTTTTTGTGACTTTTGTAAAATTAAAATTGTTTTCATGAGGTGAAATAATGTCTTTTAATTAATTGTGAGATAATTGTGGGATAATATAAACACTAAGATAAAATCTAAATAATACCGGAATTGATGTAATACGGGAAGCGCCGTAATTTTACTTTGGAACAAAGGACTATTGGGGAGGGGAAAAGCTCATTTTTGTCAATCCCCCGACACAAAAAAGAAAAAAAATAGACAGCTATTTTATGGGTCAGATGCGCCATTTCTGCCAACAGCGGAGGAAGGTGACCACCAGACCACCATTCGACAACTCCCACCTCGGTCCCGCCCTTAACCCCTCTCGGTATTGGGACCGTGGCTTTGGTTGGGAGTTGCCCCTGCTGGAGAGCGCAGCCCAAAAAGTAGCTTACCGGAATCTCGCAAAGTCGAAACATATATAGTGATATAGATTTCGTGAATTGTGGTGTGTAAGTCATTACTGTGTTTAAACTTAAGTGCTGTCATTTTCATGAATTGTGGTGTGTAAGTCATTACTGTGCTAGAACTCAAGTGCTGTAATTCATGATAAAGCAAATGCTTTTAGTTGTGAAATTAATTTCATTAATTTAGGGAGCCATGTAAAGAATGAATTCCATGCCATTCTTTGTTTTTATTTGACGTATGATTTGATTTGTGATAAATTTTGTGAAACATGCGGTTCGTCGTTGTTTGACAATTTTTTGGGTGTCTTGATAAAAGCCCGCGATTTTAAAGGGCTAAGGTTGACTGATTTTCCCCCCTTGCGCTTTCAGCTACTATAAAAGAACTGAATAGCGCTCTTTTCATTAGTTAAAGTCTAGCCGCGGTCGCTGGTGGGCCGAATTCCGGGTTGTTTTTGGATTTAAATTTAAACTCTTACACAGGGCACAATGGGTAAGAAATTATTTTAATAAATTTGTCTTTGTTTGTCTTAATAATAATATGATATAAAATGAAATTTTTATTCAAAGAGTGAATTACAAGGGAGAACTAAAAATATGCATGGTTGTGTATTTTACACACCATTTTCTGTATTTCTCACTCGGTACTTAAGCTATCGACTCTGCTTAAGCAGAATTTTATAAGTATCGATTGAAGACACGATTCTAATATTGTTCTTTTTTTTATTTTATTATTGTAGTTTCACGGAATCAAAGAGGGAAATAAAGATGTAAATTAAGAAATTCTTTCTGTTAAAACCCCCTGTGGTTTTAGTCAATAACCCGTGATATCTGCCGCCACAAGCCTTAACAATTTAAAGTCCTTTGAGATTGTTAACTTCCTGCACTCAACAGTGAAGAGAGACCAGGAAGCTATACTGCGTTTTTCTTCTTTGTTTTTATGAAAAAACTGGCTACATTTGTATGAATGATATAGATACAACTGAACATGAATATGACGAAAGTTATGGAGTATTTTCTGTACTTTTTACTACATAGGCATGACTGTGTGTGTTCAAGTTATAACAGCGAAAGTAGATAACGAGCATTGTATTCTCGTCCAATTGCTTAACAACAAAGCGGCTTTCAGAAGTTTTATCTTGACGGAGAGAAGCAACATAATACATATTTACCACAAGAACTTCCACATGCAAAATAAACTAGACTTAAATGATGTATGGTATTCAACATAGTCTTAAAGTTAAATGGTTTTTTAGGTTTCAAAAGTTATTGTTATTTATAAAGGTGTTTGAGAAAAATTCCTGATACGTTTTGGAGAATATACTAAGAAGTCTGACGAATTTTATTATGTTTGCTTGATGTCGTATATTTATTAAAAAATCTTTCATTTACTGTCATTTTTGTTGTTGGATGATTTTCAAATTGTAAAATTGGTTAGTTTCTAATGAAATACACAACTGAGCATTATTACCCAGAATCTATTACTTTAATATTCATAATAGGATCATTAAAATAACAACCTTTAAAATCATACCGGCATGGAGGGCTGTTTTGTGATGTCCAATAAATGTCGTTAAGCAATTGAAAAGAAAAGAATTGAAAAGCAATTGGTTGCAGCATTTTGTTATTGACATGATTTCTACCTGAGATGCCAATGAAATGCTCCATAGATAATTTGTTAATCACATGTTCCCTAGCTAATTTGTTAATGAGATAAACCGGAGATAATTTACTAGATAATTTGTAAATGACATGTTCCCTACCTAATTTGTTAATGACATGTTCCCTAGCTAATTTGAAGTTCTTTTTACATTTGGCGACCTCCTTTAATTTGCAATTTTAATATACTCCGTTAAAGTAGTTACATTTCATTAAGTTGGGCAATTGAATTATCTCTTACTGTTTAAACCAATTTATTTTTATGACAATTGAAGACCAATGTAATCAACCTGTAAACAGAAAAGCTATTCAAGTCAAGAAGTATTTGTAAGCGGTTTGATGTAGGTCTTATGACAATGTTGATGCAAACTGTTATTTGCAAACGCATTTTCATACTTCATCGTGAGAGCACAGGGGGATCCAAGGGGATCTCTATTTTTTGTTTTGTGATTTACATTATTTCATGATATGCATTATTTCGTTACATTGTTTCATGTTTTACATTATTTCGTTATTGACGTTATTTCGTGATTTACATATTTCGTGATTCATAGAGCTTGATTCGTGAGATAATTCTAGAACTTATAATCTCCTTCCTAATGGGGCAAAAATGGTAACCAGTTGGTAAGTGAGTGTCTCCCCGTAAAAAGGAGATAATCGATAGATAATACTGACCGTCTTGAAAAAGTATTTTAACGCGGTTCATTTCAACGCAGATTAAATTATTAGCAAAACGTGTTAATTTATAATTCTAAAAACAACTTGTACGATTTTTCGGCCTGAAGAATCACCCAATCCCCCAGTAAACTCTATTTGTCACATGCATACTTCTACATGTAAAGAAGTGTTCTATACTGTCTGACACTGAAAATAAAAAGCGGTAAAATAACTTGCAAGCGCTGGACGAAAAGGAGGAAAACATAGTTCAATACAAATAAATCTTTTTAACAAGAAGGCAAACTAGCCTGTGTTATGCTGCTTTCTCCTTTATTTGTTTATTTTTTATACTTTAGAATTATAAATTAAATTAGTGAGGGCATAAATATAAAGCTAAATGTGGTTTATTAACAGTGATTTCTTTTCACATTTGAAAAATTTAAGTTCATTAAAAATTCAAAATTAAGCTGTAGAATTTCTTTGAAATTCTTGGTCAGACTATTATGCTAATAGTGAGAGGTCTATTTAGCAATATTGCCAACTAATTTTTCGACTAACGGATGCACACATGGATATATGAAAACTCTAAATTAATCAGAGCTAATACGACACGTCTGTTTCGTTCCGTCCATCTCCTGTTTATATTTTTTGGTCATCGGCCATCAAGTGACTGAAAAACATGGATGATGACGCAGCCGAAAACTTCTTAATACCAATGCCACTGGTACCAGTCAAACCAATTAGTTGATGGTAAAGTACATAATAATTTAAGTTAATTCAGATGATTCCCTTTTATACGAAATTTGCCACCAAATAGGAAAAAAAGCTACATCAAACAAGATATATTTTAATATTTATGAGTCTTCATCTTCTCGACCGCCTTGACATATATGTACTCTCTCCCTCTTCACTTTCTTGACTGTCTTGAGTGAAATGACCTGTATTCACCGTCTTGCCTGTCTTGACAGATATGCGTTGTCTTCAGCCTCTGCATTAACTGTACCTCTTTTCATTGAATAACGCATATTTTTTCATTTTTTTGTGTTGGAAATGCAAATAAATCTACCAATTTCTTGGCGCGTAGATACAAACGCAACCCTAAAGCATGTGACTGTAAAGCACCATAATAATGACATTATATACTACACGCTTTCAATGTGCGCACTTTAATCCCTTGAGAGTATCCATAGCATCTAATGATGACCAAAGTATTACAATAAATATATTCAAAATAAAAGGAAAACACCAAAACTAATGCAATAGTATAAACAGCCCTATACAGTGCAAGTTGTCGAGCAAGCTCCACTGTAGTCTGTACATATCTTACAGTGCTCGTCAAAACGGAGAAAGGGGTTATTTGGTGTCAGACAGGGTCCTCATGGAGTACTTAATTCACATATTAAAGGGCAGTAATTCTTATTTTGATTTCTGTCTTTCCTTCTTTCCTACAAAAAGGAAAGCCAGATTGTTTTGATTTCTGTCTTTCCTACAAAGTTAGAACTGCACCCCACGTTAAAAATAAAGGGTGTCAAAATTGTTGTTAATATAATTTTCGCTCTAGTTTTTGTTCCATGGTTGCAGTAAAGTCTGTTCTGGCTGGGATTTTACTCACAGATATGTATTTAGGTGAAAAAAGTGTTTTCTAACTCACTTCATTTTCCTACTCACTTCGCCTTTAGGGTAAAAGATTGACCAGAATGCCAGCATTTGCGAATGAAAGGGACATTTTTCAAAATTGACAGTCAGCGTCGAGGTGTCCTTTTAAAATCTCATCCGTCCATTATCTATCAGAACACTTCAGTCCAGTATCCTACCGCTGCATATACGATAATTAACCCTTTGTTGTGACGGACGGAAAATAAAAGACCATTGCTGTTCTTTAACTAATTTATTTCCTATCCTGCCTCGCAATGTCGACTGCAATAAACAACAAAATATTTGAACACATTGCCACAAAATTAATGCCAAAATACCAATAATTAACAGAAAAATCGAACCAATATTTAATATGAATTACACATGAAATATTTCTGACATAAAAACATTTCATTTATTATAGCTAATTATAATCAAGCTCTTACCAATTGTTGCGGACTTTAAACTTCAGGCTAAACCCATCTGTCCAGTATGACTGACCTTTACAGACTGACCAAACACGTGAAGAAATAACAACGACTTTGAGACGATATGGTCCGTTGATCAGGACACGTGTCATAGACCAATCACAGGGGATCACCTGACTAACACATGTTTCAAATTTAGGGACCATATAAAGGTTAAGTGTACCATCTCAAAAAAACTAACACCAAGTCCGCTACATGGCTCCCCAAATTACGCAGTAATTTGACGAATGAACCTTGCACGTCATATAACTTCACATTAATACACACGAAACGAGTCTACAAACTCTCTACTACGTATATTACTGTCAGAACTTTAATGAGTCAAATTTCTAGTGAAAACATTAAATATATATTGGCATGTTTAAGCATTCAATACGTTTAATAACGAACTCTTCGGCGGGGAATCTACCCCATGTTCTCCACAAGTAGAACTAGCTTCGCCACTGGTCTAACAAGATACTTGACCTTACCAAAGCCTTTGTCTTTACTATCTAGATTCCTGTCACCGACTGCAAGTGTGACACTTCTCACAAAGCCATCAGATGACTTGTTAACCTCATGGACCTTCCCTATTCCTTGGTACACAATCGTCTCGAATTAACACTATGTCTCCAACAACGAAATTTCGCCTCTGACGTGTCCACTTTGATCTACTTTGCAAGTAGTGGACATACTCATGTTTCCAACGAGACCAAAACTGATCAACGAGCTATTGTACCCTCCTCCAGCGCTTTACCGAATAGACATCGTCACGTTGGAATTCACTCGGAGGAGAGACAACTACTTTCGTTTTTCCTTTTAGAAGGTGATTTGGAGTGAGTTGCTCCAAGAAGTTTGGATCAGTTAAGGACTCAAGCGTAAGAGGTCTGCTATTCATAACAGCAGATACTTCTGTCATGAAGGTATGAAGTGACTCATCATCCAAGTGAGAACCGTGTTGGTACATAAGGGAGGCTAAAACACTTCGAAAAGAACGAATGAGGCGCTCCCATGCTCCAGACATGTGGCAGGCTACAGGTGGATTCATCTGAAATTCGAATATGCAGCTTTTCTCCAACAAGAAGTGTTTGACTGAGGGCTCTTGAATGTTCTTGGACTGTTCCTTCAACTCTTTGGCAGCCCCAACAAAATTGGTGCCTTGGTCACATCTGAGGAGTGAGATAGGTCTGCGAATCGCTATAAATCGTCGGAAAGCATTAATAAACGAGCTGGTTGTCAGCGAGTTTACCACTTCAATATGTACAGCACGCGACGGAAGACATGTAAATATACAACCCCATCGCTTCACCTCTATTCGCCCCGACTTCACAATAAAAGGGCTAAACAAGTCCACACCACAGTGGGTAAAGGGTGCACTAGGTTGCATACGGTCTGCAGGCAAATCGGCCATCTTCTGATGGGCAGCTTCTGCCCTCAGCTTCCTGCAGATCACGCAATGATAGATAAACCGAGTAACCAAACCACGGCAACCAACTATCCAAAATCCCTTAGACCGCACGGCATTTAAAGTCATGCCTTTCCCTTGATGCAATACTAAATCATGACAGTAGCCAATGATCAGTTTCGCAATATGACTAGACGTCGGCACCACAACAGGGTGTATAGTCGACACAGGTAGGGTTGACTTCCTCAGACGTCCTCCGACTTTCAGCAAACCATCCTCTAGAAAACAGTCCAAAGCATTTAATGGACTCGACAACTTCACTGGCTCCGACTTTGAGATAGCTTCGATCTCATCTTGAAAGAACGAGCTCTGAGTTAACTTCAGTATTTTGTGCTCTGCCAATTGTAAGCCTTGAAGATTAACTGAATCGTAGACTGAGACAGCACTTCTGGTTGGCCTTCGCTTTTTCTGTCTTAGGGCGTCCTTCCACAGCAGAATCAAAGCCACTACTCTTTTTAGTCTGCGCCAGCATGATATGTGAGAGAACCGTTCGAGCTCAAATTCCTTTGAAGTTGTGACGAATGACAGTACATCTTTGACTTCAGGATCATCGTTACTTATCTCTTTGTTTGCAACAAAAGATGGCAAACCCGGTTGCCAAAGAAAGTCTGGTCCTAAAAACCATCTAGAGTCGCACAAATCCTTAACTAGGCACCCACGCGATGCTATATCTGCAATGTTGATTGTACCAGGGATGTAATGCCATTGATCCGTGTTGGTCTGCGAACGTATAAAACCAACTCTGTTGGAGACGAACACATGAAACCGTTTGAAGGTATTGCCTATGTATCCCAGTACAACTTGGCTGTCCGTCCAAAATACATGCCTGATATCCTGATATTCAAGCTCCCTTTTGATCGTTTTTGTCATTTTAACAGCTAGCACTGCTGCCGTTAGCTCCAGTCTGGGAACAGTCACAGGCTTAATCGGAGCAACTCTTGGTTTCCCCATAGTCATAGAAACACGCGGATTTCCACTGCTGTCAACAAGACGTAGATAACTGCAGCACCCATATCCTACCACAGAGGCATCGCAAAAATGATGCAGTTGCACCTCAGCTATGTGGAAACTCTGTGGGCGAAAACAACGAGGTACTGTAACTTCTTCAAGGCCCGCAAAACTATCTAACCACTGTCCCCATTGGTACTTGAGATCTTCAGGGATTTCCTCATCCCATCTTGCTCCGGCAATACACAGGTTCTGAAGGATTCGTTTCCCCATCAAGGAGTAGGGTGCTATAAAACCCATGGGATCATAGAGTGCGGCTACTACAGATAATAACCCTCTTCGAGTCATAGGGCGGTGCTAAAGCTCGACTCCAAACTTAAGCGCGTGCAATTGGATATTCCATTGAACTCCCAATGTACGCTCTAGAGGCGAATTTTCAAACCGTACGTCAACATTAGCTTGGTTTGACCTTCTCTCCGTTGTAATAGAATCCAGGACCTCAGCAGAATTTGACACGAATTTATGCAGCGTCAAACTTGCCTCCCCGCACATGTCTGACGTTTTGCGAATAAGTTCAATCGCCTGCTTGGGTTCAGTAACGCTCTTGATCCCATCATCTACATAGAAGTTGTGTCGTAAGAAATTACTTGCTGCTGAGCCGTACTTATGCTCGAAGTCATCTGCTACTTGCTTTAGGCCGAAGTTGCTATATGAAGGTGAGGATCGAAGTCCGAACGTATGCACACCCATTGCATACACACATGGGATTTTGATGTATCGCCACAAGGCCACTAAAGGAAACACATGTAGAAACGGTCCTTTTCTGGTAATTTAAATTGATAAAACATTTTTTGAGTATCACATCCAAAAGCTACCGTTTCCTGTCGAAACCTCAACAGTACGCCGAGAAGCGTGTTTGTTAGGTTTGGACCTTGCAGCAAGAGATCATTGAGGGATACTCCTTTAAACTTGGAACTGCAGTCAGACACAACCCTCAACTTGTTGGGAGTATGAACCACATAGTGGGGAAGATACCAGACTACCTTATCCAGATCAGAAGGTGGAACAAGAGTTGCGTCATTCTTATCGAGCATTTCAGTCATGAACTCTGTGTACTTTTGTTTGAGTTCTGGTTGACGATCAAACCGACGCTTAAGACATCCGAGCCTTTCCTCCGCTACCCGACGATTGTTAGGTAAATTGGGTTCTGCTCGAAACGGGAGAGGCATAACGTAGTGATTACCCGAGTCTCTAAAGATGTTTGATTTCATCAACTCCAAAAACCGTGCATCTTCTTGTGACAGTCCGACGCCTTCAGAGACGTCCTTAAACTCGGACTCAAGGACTCCTAAAATGTCACGAGGTGGCGCGACCACCGAAGCACAGGTGCGAAAGGCAATTTGATTGACCTTATCCCTGCCTACATCGTAGGCCATAACTCTGTGACTGAAACCATGACTGTTTGGAGAACCACAGTCAACCATGCCAACTATCCCCCATCCCAAATCTGTTCGTTTGGCAAAGGGTCCGTGTTTGGCTGTAATAACTTCTCTTGGGATGAGCGCTCGGCTACAATTGTATCCTATAAGCAGACCAATTTCCGCGGAATCAGATACTGGCATAAGTTTGGACTGCATCTTCTTCAAATGAGGCCACTTCTCGCACATTGATGCCGTTGGTATATGTGACCTGTTTGTGGGCATAATCGGCCTTGAATACAGGTCCGGCAGGCGAATTTTCTTCTGAGAGTTAAATCCTCTCACCACAAATCCACCGACTCGTTTGGATTGAACGCGTTTATCTTCGGCGAACATAGTAGACAAGGAAAGCTTAACATCAAGCCCGTCAACACCTAGATTCTTTCTGGTGTCCTCAAGAATAAAGGATGTGTCTGATTTGGTGTCTAAAAGGGCATAGACCAGACGTTCCTTGTTGGGCTGTGATGTATGTGAGAGATAAACTGGGACAAACATCGAGCTCAAGCAATTATCGCCTTTGCAGGTGGCGTTTGAGTATGATTGAGCTAATGTCCTTTCATTGGAGTCAGCAATTCCAGACTGAGACGGTAAAAACTCTTGAACAGTGGGACACAAGTTAGAAGCTTCAGTACTCAACACTGATGTACCTTTACGAGCCTCTTGGTAGGCAACTACACAGTCATGCAAACAAGTTGGGTGATTTTTGCTGCAAATTGAACACTTTGACTTCGTGTTGCATCTCTTAAAAATGTGTCCCGGAGAAAGACAGCCTCTACATAGTTTGTGCTTCAAAACAAGGGCGTCTTTTTCCTTTACAGACAGCTTGTCAAATTTAAAGCATTTCCCTATCGTGTGACAAAGTTTTGAGCAATAAACACACGTGATTTTATCACTCTTTGTTGCGTGAGAAGTAGATTTCCTCGGCCCACTATGAAGACTTGACGGACCTGCCTTAGAGCTACTGTCCTTCGGCTTTGAGCTATCACCAGAATGCAAGTTCGTGAACGGTTCGTTCGCGATTTCGGCTTCTTTGAGGAGAAAGTCAACAAACATTCCAAAAGACGGAAAAGAGGATGTTTCTTCCCGGTGAGCAGCCACCTTTCTTCTCCACCGTTGAACTAGCCAATCCGGTAATTTGTGCAATAGACGCCTGTTCTCTCTAGGATCATCTAAGAACTGGAGACCTAGAATGGTCTTCATACACGATCGGCATTGATGCAGGTAATCTGCAAAATGCCTCAGGCTTGCAGAATCCCTACTCTGTATTCTTGGGAAATTATCTATCTTGTCGCGCATTTTTTCACCAAGAATAAATGTGTTTCCAAAGCGACGATCGAAAGAACTAAAGGCGTTTGTAAAAGCGCTGGGAGAATCCACCAGAAAAAAGCACTCGATGCACATTTTCGCCTCACCAGCCGTATACCTAGCCAAGTAAGGTAACCTCTCCTCTTCCGGTATACCCCGACTAGAAATCAGCGTCTAGAAAGATTTTTTCCAAACTGGGAACATCAAAACGTCACCCGTAAATATTTCAGGCTCTAGAGGAGGTAGCCTAGCTAATGACAATTGGCTGCACAAAGTACCAAACAGTTCCTTTGTGCCAACGTCCGATACATCAGTCGATGCTTCATCTTTCACAGCTTTGTCGAGTAAAGGCTTAATCTTTGCGTTTAATTCCTTCAAGAGGTCATCTGTTTCCTCTTCAAGACGGCTAAAGGTTGCCAGATGTGCTACCAAAAGAGTCCCTTCTTCGAAGAACTTTGCATACAGATGAGTGTATTCATCAAGTTGCTCTATCAACTTATCTCGAACCGACTGAAGGTGTGCAAATCACCAGCATCCACTAAGATAGCATTAACATGTCGCACAGCCTGCTTGAGAGAGCGACTTGCTACCTCAAACTCTTTGATAGAGCGAGAATCTGCCTTTTCATCTTGCTCTTGTTGAGCAGAAGCCTCATCTTGCTTCTTACTCTCCTCTTTAACTGAGGTTTCCATTGTCAAATTCTCAAACAGCTAAACTCAAGATGATACATTTGTATTACTGACACTGGGTCACTAGAAGAATAAGAACGTCATAAATTTAACCTTAACGTTTGTTTAACTATTCTGCAAACATAGCAGTTAACTTAAATAAGAGCAGGGAGCCAACCATCCATGAACACAACACATGGCCACCAAGAGTCTCAAAGAATGCTTCTATGTAAACTAAAACCAGAAAGGAGAGGTGAAGATATAATTCACCGCTAAACTGAACCCGATTAGCCTGATGGCAACTGAAAGCCTGATATCATTTGATCAAATGAATCGTTTCAACCTGAAACTAAACTCACCAAGTTCAACCTGAGAGTACTCTAGGTCGGGACCAAAGGCTACACGAAGCCAAACACTGAAACTATACCAAGCCATAACCAGAGGCTACTACAAGCCAGACCAAAGACCTTAATAAGTAAGAACCATAGGCTTTGATAAGTCAGTACCAGAGGCTATACCAAGCCAACCAAAACTCTTGAATAAGCCATAACCGTAGGCTTTACTAAGCCAGCTAAACCAACTGACTTGCTAGACAAACTGGTCCACTCATTGGCACTAAACCAGGAGAAGTTTAGCACAAGTTATGATGCATTAAATAAATGCAAAAACCAGCCTTTGAGGCCAAAACAGAAGCCACGAAGGCTAAAGCTATATTGAAGAACAGAGCAAAAAGCACTGTGGAAACTAGTACCGCATCGAAAACCTAAAGCTCAGGTACAATCTTTGACTTCACTGTAAAACTGTATAAAAAACTAGACACGAAAAGCAGATGAAGCAGATTGCTTGGGAAAATGTTTTTGTGAAGTAAAAATGAGAAAAAATAAATGATAAATATGTCCAAAAATGATTAATTATGTTGTATTATATTACACTATTGTTAATTTAAATTGTTAAATTTGTATGTATTTGTGTTTTAATTATTTAACCAGAGGAATGCATTGTTTAAATCTGACAAAACAATTCTAGGCCATCTGGCTTATTATAAAGCAAATTTTTAGACCAGAGGAATATATTGTTGACAACAAATTCAACAATCATAAGACCATCTGGTTGTTGATGATAAATAAATCCCTTTGTTTTTTCAGAAAGTTAAAAAATAATAAGTATTCCTATGCATTTTAAACGGTCAAGATATGCGTAGTAGACCCTATTTTTTATAATGTATACATTTTAACAATACCAGATAATGTAGCTCTACCAACACACTTGCACTCAGACAGAAATTGTGTCCCCTTTTTAACTCACAGGAGTGTATGTTTACTAAACCAAAATTCGCTCTAGTTGAATGATGATACAATGAAATAATCAAATACACTAAATTCTATTTCCAAACAACCGTAAAGATTTTCAAGCGCCCGTGAACGTTTTTATCATTAATTTAACAATTTTAATAAACACTGAGCAGTTAATTTACATCGAAAACGGGCTGTTTGATAAATACTCGCTAACCAAATTGTTCAGACAACGAGGAATGGGGCTGGGCCGGGAGGGATGGGACTAGGAAGGGGTGGTTCAAGAATTCTCCTTTTACCCCTACTAAAGGATTAAACAATATATATATTTATGATTTTACCATCAAAATAGTTTTAAACTCTATCATTGCGATTGAACAATTCCAAATGGATTACGACAACAGACACAGCATAAATAGCACTGTAGTTTTTAAATTTTCTCTTCAGTGCGATCAAAGACTCTCACATTTAGATGTTACATACGAAACCCATTTAATGAAACTCACAACCAAAGTCGCATATCAAGCGAAACAGCTCACACAAAGGCTCACACAAAAGCGAAACGCCTTTTTAGAGTGTTCAGTGTACTGCTTGCGATCAATGACAAGTACACGCATGCAGAATACTGCTGTCATTTCTCTCAACACAAACACAAAGTACAGATGTAAATAAAACCGTGAAAACAACCTTTATGGATAAAATTTTCAAAGGAGGTTAGGTTTATCAGAAAGTTGAATATACCTTTTAAAATTTGATCAATTTTGAAGGGTGTTTTTAAAATAACAACGCTAAAATCGTAATTTAAAGATGGAACACATGTAGCGCTGTTTCTTGGCCGATAAACGGGTGAGAAAGAATTCTATTTACAGCATCTTAAACGGGTTTTCTGTATTTTATTTAAAAATAATTTAAAGGCTTAAATGACTGTAGAATCATTTCAGACTTACATATTATATTTATATGAGTTTAATCTCTATCACTGGCTAAATTTGAAGCAAAAATATGCCGTAATGGATAAGAAACCGTGAGTTAAAGGCCCCTTTGCAGAGAGAAAATAGACGTTCTTTTTTTTTACCACACAAAGCTTTCACATTTACTTCAGTTTCGTAACTTGCTGGCATATGTGTTTGGATTCGGGTGGGGGGGGGGAGAGATAGTAAGTACCTTGAACATTTAACCAACACAACCTTTTAGCTTTTATTAAAAATAAAATTCACAGAACTTCTAAACTATTCGCAACCAAAATAGAAATTAAACACAAGCAGTGAAAAACCCTCGTTATGGCTAAAGGAATGACCAATATATAATTTCTATACGATTATCTATCTATTTAATGCCGACTGGGAGAATTTTATACGCCAGGGGTGGGGGGGGGGAGGGAGAGAGGTGAGATAGCTTAAATTATTTCTTATTTTCAGAAATAGAATCCATATATTTGTAATATACCTGACGCACGCAAAGAGGGATGGGGGAGGGGGTCACCCAGATTTGAACTATATTCATTATTTGCTCACTTTTTCCACAACTGTTTTAATAGAATTTTTTAAACAAAGAACAAAAATACCAGTCACTTCTTGACGGTGGCACGGCAACAGTTCATGGAAAATACCGCATCCATCGAGGCGTCCTGTGCTGTGATCTGAGCGTTCCGTGCGTTCCTGTATCGTACAGCATGTTCCTGTACCGTCCAGCGCGTACCTGAGCCGTCCAGCGCGTACGAGAGCCGCCGAGCGCGTAGCTTAGTCGTCCAGCGCGTATCAGAGCTTTCGAGCGCGTAGCTTGGTCGTCCAGCGCGTGCCTGAGCTGTCGAGCGCGTAGCTGAGTCGTCCAGCGCGTAGCTGGTAGGGGGGGGGGCATCGTGGTGGAATCTGTGCTGCCCTATCACTGGTTGGCTCCCAGAATGGATTTAGCCCTCCATCCTAGTCTAATTATTATTATTATTTTTTTATTATTTAATACATTTGTATAGCACTTTATCTAATAATAAGCTCTAAGTGCTGCACAGAGTATACAATTATAAGTTAAAATGATAAACGTGAATAATAATACAATTATAATACTGTTACAAATTAGTTGACAAAAGCATTATTAAAAAGGTGTTTTTTAAGAGCTCTTTTAAAAGCTGCAACGTTATTTATAGATCTAAAATGAATAGGCAGCGAGTTCCATAGTTTAGGAGCAAAATTCACGAATGCTCTATCACCATATCTATTGTTGGTTCTGTGTTCTACCAATAATCCTTGACTGCTCGATCGGAGCGAGCGACAGTTCCGGTACGGTGTTATTAGATCCATTAGATATTGAGGTGCGCGTCCATGAATACAGTTAAAAACAATGACTAGAATTTTGAATACTATCCGCTGTTCAACAGGCAGCCAGTGCAGTTCGATGAGTAGGGGCGTTGCATAGTTAAATCTGTTCACTTTGGAGATGAGACGAGCTGCCGAGTTTTGCACGACTTGAAGCTTTCGAATTAATTATTTATTTACGCCGTAGAGTAGGGAGTTGGAGTAATCCAAGCGAGATATTACACATGCGTGAACTAACAACTTAGTGGCCTGAGTAGTTAAAAATCGTCGAATTCTAGCTATGTTTCGTAGGTAAAACAATGCAGAAGATACTTTGAGGCTAATAAATTTATCCATGGTTAGCGAATTATCCAACATAGCACCCAGATTTTTCACTGTAGGTGTGGATGAAATAACTGTAGATTCGATATTGATTTCAATACCCTTAAGTCGCGACAAATTACATTTTGAGCCAAATAAAATAAGTTCAGTCTTGTCATCGTTGAGCTTCAAAAAATTGGCACACATCCATTTCTTGAAAGCCAGGATACATTCTTCAATAGTGTTGATAGCCTTTACAGTGTTCTTCTTGTGATCAAAAGCAATATAAATTTGCGAGTCATCAGCATAGAAATGATATTTAACGTTATATTTATTAGCTATGTCCGCCAGCGGAGTAACATAAACGGTGAATAAAATAGGGCCTAAAACAGAGCCCTGGGGCACGCCATGACTGAGGGTAGCAGTTGATGAGGTAAAACCATTCACGATCACAGTCTGAGTTCGGTTACGTAAGTAGGACTTAAACCATGATAAAGCATGATCGCTTACTCCAAAGCGGTGGTGAAGACGTGTGAACAGCGTATCGTGGTCAATGGTGTCGAAAGCTGCACTAAGATCTAACATCGCTAGTGCAACCATAGACTTCGTGTCAAGAGCTTCCATGACATCACTCTGAACTCGTAACAGTGCAGTTTCGGTGGAACAGAACATGCGATAGGCTGATTGATATTTATCCAAAAGATTGTGTGTGATAAGATGTTCATTCAACTGAGCTGCTACTACACGTTCAACGATTTTGGAAACATAGCTTAGATTCGAAACAGGACGGTAGTTTTTCAAAATGTCTGGATCCAGACTGGCTTTCTTGAGAAGAGGTACAACGAGGGCACACTTTAGATTTTCAGACACTTCAGCGTTGGCGAGGGATAAATTCACAATGTTCGTAAGAATATCCAGAAATTCATTACTACATACTTTCAGCAGCCATGCCGGAAGTGGATCAAGCGAGCAGGTAGCCGGGGATGACTTTTCAATAATACCTTTGAGTTCTACTGGGGTAACAGGTCTAAATTCAGAAAGTTTTGAGCTACAAAATGCACCATTGAGTTCACGAAATTCTTCAAAGAATTTTGAGCGATCATCGCAAGAAATATCATTTCTAATTTTAATAATTTTATCCAAGAAAAACTCGCAGAACATGTTGGGCATGACTTCCTGTTCAATATTTGTTGGGAGTGTGCTAGACTTAGACCAACCTAGAAGCTCCTTTGTGACGTTAAATAGTCGTTTTTGATCACATTGTGAGTCGAGAACTTTAGCTGAATAGAACTCCGATTTGGCTTCATTGCACAAATGATTCACCAGTTTACACTGATTTCGGTATAGTTGTTTATCCTTTTCGAGGCCGGATTTGGCATACCGCCTTTCAAGTCGGCGTTTGATGACTTTGGCACTGCGTATATTGGCGTTATACCACTGCGTATTGGGACGTATTGTGACAGTTTTTTCAAGTTTGGGGGCGTGCCTGTCAACGATAGCTTCAATGCCGTCATTATAAGACTTGACCACTGATTGTAGAGTAGCGTTTTTAGAAGGTAAATCAAGTTTTAGAACATCATTTTTGAAATCATCGAGGTTAATATTTGAATATTTCCTATAAATAACACGATCCTGTAGAGCACGAGGCTTAGTCACAGTGATGTTAAACGCAACTAAATAATGATCTGAGATGCAAGGGTCACTAACATTTATGTTCGAGATTAGCTCAGGATTTGAGCAAATTATCACGTCTAAAATATGGTTACTGTGGTGAGTTGCAGAGGTAACCAGCTGAAGATAACCGCACGCGACCAGAGTGGAATTAAATTTTAGTACATCAGGATGGTCGATAACATCAAGATGAAAGTTTAAATCGCCTAAGAAAATAACATCTTTCTTGTAGGACGCAGTAGCTATTAGGAAATCCGAAAATTCCTCTAAAAAGTCAGCATGGTTTTTTCCGAAAGGATCTGGGCGGTACAGTGTGCATACGCGTACAGATTTGTCTTTCACTGAAAGATTTGCTTCAATAACTTCAAATGATCCGTAATGCAATCCGGA
Organism: Protula sp. h YS-2021; assembly: GCA_949752745.1. Taxonomy (NCBI): domain Eukaryota; kingdom Metazoa; phylum Annelida; class Polychaeta; order Sabellida; family Serpulidae; genus Protula; species Protula sp. h YS-2021. The sequence continues at coordinate 91,734,175 of OX457026.1, forward strand.
GATTTTCTTTACTTTGATAGCGGAATGATAGAGCATCGCTACTCCACCACCGCGGCAGTCAGTCTGGATAAAAGAGTAGCCATCGGGGCAAAGACCGGCGATGACAGCACTGTCATCATCGCAACCAAGCCAGGTCTCCGTTAGAAAAAGAATATCAAAACAGTTATCATTGTTTAGCAGAAGATCATAAATAGAATCAGTTTTATTTCTCACTGATCTTGCGTTTAGGAGGCCACATCGTAGGTATATTTGGCTGGAATCAAAAACATGGGTTTTTATCTCCACAAGGTTTTTATAGTTTACTCCATCATTCGCATTGTTTATGTATTTTCCAGAAGTACTGAGGTCACGGTTAGAAACATGTACTTGTATACTACCATTCAGTGGTAGATCGATCATATTGTTATTGTTAACCTTATTTCTTGGCCCAGGAGTGTAGAATTCATTTCTGTGGGTTATTCGTCTTTTAATCCGCCTATATTGACCACCACGGTGACCACGGTAGGCCTTACTATTCATAAACTAAGGTACATGCCTTATACATAAGCACGATCAATAATAGAATCAATATCCCAGTCACTGAACTCTAATGCTCTTCATATGAAAATGACAAAGTCACTATAAAAAAGTTGACTAAAAAACTTTTTTAAACAATAAGTTTCACTAAAATGTACTTTAGATTGATAGTCCAATACATCACACAGATCTTAGACCAAAAATATCCTCTAAAAGATTCTTAGGTTACGCAGATTGTAGATAAATAAAAGAAATTCCTTTGAGCATTGCTGCTATTCACGGCGCATATAAACTTTTTTCCTAATTGTCCACTGTGACGGACGGGAAATAAAAGAACATTGCTGTTCTTTAACTAATTTATTTCCTAGCCTGCCTTGCAATGTGGATTGCAATAAACAACAAAATATTTGAACACATTGCCACAAAATTAATGCCAAAATACCAATAATTAACAGAAAAATCGAACCAATATTTAATATATATTACGCATGAAATATTTCTGACATAAAAACATTTAATTTATTATAGCTAATTATAATCAAGCTCTTACCAATTGTGGCGGACTTTAAACTTTTGGCTAAACCCATCTGTCCAGTATGACTGACCTTTACAGACTGACCAAACACGTGAAGAAATAACAACGACTTTGAGACGATGTGGGCCGTTGATCAGAACACGTGTCATAGACCAATCACGGGGCATCACCTCACTAACACATGTTTCAAATTAAGGGACCATATAAAGGTTAAGTGTACCATCTCAAAAAACTAACACCAAGTCCGCTACACTTTGGTTTAACCGATTGGTTTAACCTACTGGAGAAACCTTCGAAACTTGGATTAGCTAAATCAGTGGTTAAACAAACATTTGCAATGAAATTTAACCCTGGTTTAACTAAACAAAAGAATTAACTTTTGGTTTAAGCTAAACCGCTGTTAACCCTGAAATGTCCTCATTTTAGGGGTAGAATACAAGGAATTCCCTGGGATTTTCCAAGAGATTGGAATAGTGAAAGAGGAAGAATAATTGTGTTTTATTTATTTTCATTTCGAAAAACCTTTTAAGGTTGAATGAGTTAAAATTGTGACTGTTTATTAAATTACTGCAGTCTTCTCATTGATGTAAACCTCTATCTAGATGGGTTTGGGGGGGGGGGGGCAATAATTGGTCGATATTACGACCTCGCAAAACAGATTTGTTTGCTTAATATGTGAAACGACCGGCAATGTTGGGCTAAATGACCTACATAAATTAAAGTAGTGAATTCGACGTAAATTAACGCAAGGATTTAAACCAAGTTTAAACCACAAAGTTAACGTTTTGGATTAAGTTAAGGGTTTAACCAGTGGTTTAACTTTTTACGATGATCGAAGTAAGGGGAGGAAAAGTACTCGCGGAAGTACTCACCATGAGAGAAAGCAACGGGTAGAAGACTACTGTAAAACAAACTGAAGGGCGTCCGCCATAACTTCTTCATCTCTAAAAAATACCCGAGTTTGAAACGAGGGCATTGTACCATAACAGGTTTATCTAAGCGGATCACAAGTACATGTTGTTGATCTGCCTGCTGTGTTAAGCAGTGATTACGGCTTACCCGATGCTGCTTGTCGTAATTCTCACACGTAGACAAATAGAAAACCCAAACTGGCGATGCTGATGTTACATACAGATTACGGCATCACAAGAAAATAGATTTTAGAAGATTTTATCTCTATAAATCTTGAAAGCTTACGTACGACATAGGTTTATTCCTCGTCGAAACGACGGCGCTATTATTGCTACTAATGTAGCAGGCTTGGTGTTTTTTTAGATAGTACACTTAACTTTATATTGCCCCTAAATTTAAAACATGTGCTAAAGTCAGGCCATCCCCTGTGATTGGTTTGTGACACGTGTTCTGATCAACGGACCATATCCCACCAAATTCGTTTTTATTTCTCCACGTGTTTGGTCAGTCTGTTAAAGTCAGTCATACTCGACAGATGTAGGTTTAGTCTGAAGTTTAAAGTCCGCCACAATTGGTAAGAACTTGATTATAATTAGCTATAATAAATGAAATGTTTTTATGTCAGAAATATTTCATGTGTAATTTATATTAAATACTGGCTCGATTTATCTGTTGATTATCGGTATTTTGGCATTAATTTTGTGGCAATGTGTTCAAATATTTTGTTATTGTTTATTGCAGTCCACATTGCGCGGCAGGATAGGAAATAAATTAGTAAAGAACAGCAATGGGCTTTCATTTCCCGTCCGCAGAACTAAGTAATCATCTTCCAATACTAATATTATAATATTGCAATCAAACCATCAGGCAAAGGAAGTGCAGTTGTAGTACTTGATTTGGAACAATCTTCTTGACAAATATAAGCAATTATCTGACACAAAGGTGTACAAGAAATTAGAGTGTTGTAAGACACTTGGCTTCCACAATTTGTGGCTTTTTGGAACATTGATTCAAAGTTGAAAAGGGAATCATCTTGGAGAACCTAAGAGATTTAATAGAATTAATAGTTGTCCAGATATCTAAAGAAAATTATGTCTAAACATATGAAAAACACTTCGTCTTTGGATGATCATATCTTAGGTATTTGGACTGAAGATCTCGACGGGTTACACAAGTTTGTTGAGGTTATGAATTCTAAAATAGATTCAATTAATTTACTTTTGATTCCAGCTATGAGGACATACCTTTCTTAGACGTTATGGACTTTAAGGATCTTAACTGTTACATGACCACAGATCGCTACAAAAACGTACAGACACCAGGTATTATTTAACTTTATCTCGGCACACTCCTGTCTTGTAAAAAGGTATATCCTATAGTCAGTAAGGTACCTGAAAAAAGACGATTTTGCAAGTAATCCTGCAGTCTTTATCACATCCATGCAACTCAGGGCTGAATATCCCGGGTGAAATTGTGAATGCACACATCTCACATCTGATTAGAAACCCTAATCTAAGAGAATTAAATAATCTTGAGATGAAAAAGGGATTTCTTAAACATAAAAAGCTTAGAGAACGCGGCCCTAACGTCAGCGAGGGATCAAAACACACAAAAAAGACAAAGTATGTTTTAGCGCTAAGAAATATAGATATTGCCCTAAAATTTACGTTACAGGGGTAGTTTTGAGTTCTGTATCAAAAAGAGAATAGAAGACAAAAATAACGACAAACAGCATCTGGTAAGCCTGACTCACTGCTTTAGGTAGCAGGTAAATCAACAGCACGTGCTTGTGATCCACTTAGATAAACCTGTTATGGCACAACTCCCTCGTTTCAAACTCGGGCAGTTTTTAGAGATGAGGAAGTTGTGGCCTAAGCCCTTTAGCTTGTTTTACAATATTCTTATTTCAGCCCTGGAATTCGCGAAAAGTTAAAACAATGGCGAAACCCGTAACTTAATCCAGAAAGTTAACTTTTTGGTTTAAACTTAATTCATGTAGGTCATTTAGCCCCACATTGCGGGCCATTTCACATATTAAGCAAATAATAACAAATTTTACTGAAACCATGGAAAGAAAACTAGAGAGAAATTTATAATAACAATAATTTTGACACCCTTTGTGATTAACGGGGGGTGCAATTTTAACAGTATCCCCTTTTTTTAGTAAGACAGAAATCAAAATAAGAATTACTGCACTGCCTTTAATAAGTGAAATTAGCACACCACGAGAACCCCAACTGACACCAAATAACCTCTTTCTCAGCGTTTTTTGTTTCGACGAGCACTGTAGGATATGAACAGACTAGAGTGGAGCTCGACAACTAACATATCAATGTCATAAAATATATTTGTTTAATCAGTAAGAGATAATTCAATTGTCCCAACTTAATAAAAGGGCACTAGTCTAACGCAGTATATTAAATTTACAGTCAAATGCGGGTTCTTCTTTTAATGACTCTGATATGAATTTTAAAGTATTGAATAATATTGCTTGCTTATGTGTTACATTAGCAACTAATCTATTGTGCAATTTTCAAGTCCTCGAAAAACAAAAAAGGAGTAAATAAAAGAGTGTTGAAATCAATACAATGCACACTATATCTACTATCTCTTAGAAACACGAACACACATAGTCGCGCCTAGGTAGCCAAATACTGTAGAAATGCGTTTTTTAAGGTAGCAAATAACCTCTCTCTAAGGTCTCTAAGGCCTCTCTACTGTGTTTCCACCTATGTGTTACAAGTGAACTTTTGTCAAGTTAGATAAAACTTTTTCTACTCTGAAAGCCCTAACTACAGTCGTGTTGGGTTATACATATGGTTTTCGTGCAAATGTGGCAAGTGAAGATCGAAATATTTAAATAACAACAAATAAAAAAGACAGTAAAGTATCCTAGTCTGTTTTCATCCTTGAGTGCAGGAAGTCCATAGTCTTTATGGGCTTTGGATTGAGAAAGATTAACAGCGTCGATACTGAAATTTGCTTCGCATAGATAAAAAAACGTCTTGATTGTTGGGGAAATGATTTTAACAATGTCTGGACTGAAATTGGTTTCATTAGTGGCTATACCTCTCTTTTATTTGAATTATTCTCATGGAATATCAGAAACTATTGGTTTTGAAACATTCTTACAGTCGGAGGAATCAGAATATTTCAATTACTCATGTTTGGTTGAAGGAAAGCTACCGTTTTGGTTATCAGGAATTCTGGTAGGTATTCTTATTAAACACTTTACGCCTTACATTGTGAAAAGGTAAAAAAGTAAAACAGAGCTTTTTGGACACGACTGTTGCACTATAGTGCTCGCTTTTATCATTTTCATTGCTGTACTGCGCACACCTTTAAGAAAAGGATAGACCGATTTTCGTTACTTTGTTGCAATAAATTTACTCCGGACTTAGCTGGCAATTTTTTGATAACCATTGGCTAAGGAGTGCGATTTAATATCTCTTTTTTTTTCTCTTTACGGTCTTCCAAAGACAGGGGTTGTGTTAAGGTCAACTGCACTTCGGTCAATAGCTCTAAAGTGATTTTATAAATACGTATTACGTTTTCATTTTACTCATAGACACTCCAGTTTTGAAAACAACATTTTTGATTGGTTTGGAACCTTACTAGTCAAAACCAAACACGACTTTACTACTACTTTATGAAACGGCATATTACCTGCCCCCTAGCGCACCAAACATTTAAGTTTCTGCATCATTTTTATCAGATTATTCATACCTTATAGCACTTATACCCTAAAACTTTCAACTTTGTTTGAAAGAATATAGAAGGTGAATTCATCCAAGGGCCACTTTTTATATTTTTTCAGTAATTTACACTTGGGACAACGTCCCAAGGAGATTTTAAATTACCTCGAATTCCGTACATTTCTCTTTTCTTCCTTTTTTTAAATTTTTTTTCATATTTCGTTTTTTTTGTTATTCTTCGTCACTTGGTTTCCGCGCTTCTCCTCCGAGACCGTCTGAGCTAGGAAAGTGAAACTTGGTACACAGATAGGATATGTAGTAAACTCAATCCACGCGAAAATTTTTTTACGTATGACGTCATCTTCCGCATCTTTTGACGTCATGGATATTTTAGAGCTTAAAATCTTCAAAACGGCTGGAGCTAGAGATTTGGCGTCAAATACGTTATGAGGCTACTTTTTGACAAAGGACTTCGTGAAAGCCTTAATTTTACCGTATGACGTCATAATGACGTCATTTTTCAATTTTTTCGGTTCCTGGACGGTTTTAAAGCAGAATTTTTGTTATTAGTATACAGAACGCTTAACTGAATACCAATTGACGGATAAAAGTTACTTTAAACTCTCCAATGCCCTGTAAAACGCCCCCCGCCGAAATGCACACAAGTGTTATAACACGCACATCACAGTATAAGGTCCCTATTGCGGGCACGCGATTATGTATAATGCAGATCAATACGGCTGTATGTGGCTTGTGGCCTCTCCCATAATGAAAAGCTACTCTGTGGCCAGGTGACCATGCAGTACTGTTGTTTTGTAAGTAGGTGGCTGTGATGAACTGGGCTTTTTTCAATGCTGCAATCAGTGAAAAGTTGAGCACGGAGAGTATTTTTATTAAACTTTTTTTTTACAAATAACTGCGTTATAATTTGTGAATATATTGAACGCTACGGAACTGTGGTAGTGATAACTGTGTAGTGTTCATTTATTGATTTTTGAGGGTAATGAGGGTAATGAGTTGATTTTGACATAGAGGGTAATGAGTTGATTTTTTAATACTATTTTTTGACGATATATTATTTCGAAAACCCCCATACGTGCATAGTTCCCACTTGCAAACGTCGTTTGCAAATGGGTATAAGTTTGTAGTTTTTCTCGAAATTTCTGCCCTTTTTATCATTTTTTTTCGTCACGGAGGTTTCCAGAAAACTCTTCCTACGCTATTTGACGTAGGACGATGAAATTTGGTACAGTGATAGAGGGTGATGAGGTGTCGTGAAATCTGCAAAATGTTTTGACGTTGACCTTGAAGGTCAAGGTCAGATTGAGGTCAAAGTATTTTTTTACCTCAAAGTGGTTTCCAGAAAACCCCTCCTACAGAGTTTGTCGTAGAAAGACGGCATGTGGCAGAGACATAGAGGGTAATGAATGTCGTCAAATCCGCAAAATTTTTTGACCTGGAACCTCAGAGGTCAAGGTCAAAGTGAGGTCAGAATATTTTTTGAAACGCCTATTAATTACGAAAAGTAGCCATGAAGGTGCTCAAATCCCAGCTTGAATACATAAAACGTACTCTGCAGGAGGAAAACTTTCGTCACTAATCTTGACCTTGAGGGTCAAGGTCAAAGGTCACGTGACTTCACGCGCCGTTAACGACAGGCCGACTTATCTCGAAAACGGTTAGAGATAGAGCTATTTTGAGCTCATGTTCGACCCTTTGAGCCTAAACAACGTTACATAAGAGGTACCTCAGTGACCTTGATCTGGGTCACAATAAAGGCCAACAACCGGAAGTTGACTATTATCTCGAAAACGGTTAGAGATAGAGCAATTTTGAGCTCATTTTCGACCCTTTGGGCCTAAACAACGTTACATAAGATGTAACTCGGTGACCTTGACCTTTTGGAGCACGGTCAAGGTCAAAAACCGGAAGTTGACTATAATCTTGAAAACGTAAGAGATAGAGCGATTTTGAGCTCCATCATTTGGGCCTAAAAATCGTTACATAAGAGGTACCTCGGTGACCTTGGCCTTTTGGAGCACGGTCAAAGTCAAAAACCGGAAGTTGACTATTATCTCGAAAACGGTTAGCATGTGCTTCTGACATCATTGATCTTCTATAAAGCATTGCTGTGTTCTTTAATGATTTGCAAATAGCTAGATTTTATTTTAATATCTAATTATGTCTGAAAATTTTCATTCTCCATGCAAACCTAAACCGGAGCAGAATCAAGAATCAAACTGCGAATTTAAAAACTGAAATAAGATAAGAATTTTTAGCTCAGTCAATAGGTATTTTTGTAGTATCCCAAGTGTTTGTTTCGCAACTCGGTTGCGAAATCGGTCTAGTTTCTTATAGACTTTAAATTTTGATTCTTAGTGAAAATACTGGTAATTTAAACTAAAAAAGATTTTGTATTTCAAATTATGTTGTTGTGAATAGGCTTCGTCCATTATTTAGATCTAGCTATGTTTGGATTTCACTGATTTTACTAATTTTGTTTTACAGTGTTAATATAACCAACTTTTCAAATTATCTTTTAAGCCATTTAAAGGTGATGTGTTGTTACAAAAAATACAATATATTTTTGTAACTATTAATTTTATACACTGCAGATAAATATTTTCAAGAAATTAAAAATGGAAATTCAACACAAATATACAGGTTCTATTCGAGGAGAAAATTGTAATGGGTTCAATATATGGGCTTCTTTTGACAAACCTCCGAGAATGTCATGCCATTTTAAATTCGACATTACGTTTTTGGTAGCTTATAGTTACAGCCTGATGTAATATTCCTATAAATTCCACCTTCTAAGCATTAGTTAAAATTCTCAAAACGGTTGAAAAGTGGCCCTTGAATGCATGTTCCTTCTGCAAGAATTGTCATTAACCTGTAGGGGATAATCTATTGAGTGTATTAAAAAGTGTATTATATCTAAGCAGGTTAGATTTGGCATAGAACACAAGTATACTGAAAGACAAAAGAAAGTTTACACTGAGAGGTTTATTTTTTGGTCACCAGATTATTCAAATCATTGAAAATCTTAACAGAGAAACATTGACATGTCTCTTTCAAATAAACCAAACTTAAATCGTCATTATTTCGCAACTTAACAAAAATGTATCTAAAACATAAAATTGGTAAATTCTTTACCGTTGACATTTGCTTGATTCATCTTGATTAATTGAATATGAACATGAATTAACTTTCTTGCACCATTTTTTCCACAGCGTACAAAATAATATAAGATGGAGAGGAGCTCTGCCGTAATAATAATCGTGAGCACGGTGTCTCACTTCGGTGTTTATATCTGATGGGGCAGAAGAGGGTCATGTCCATCAAATAACATAACCTACCTACGCTACTCAAAACAACTTTAAATGCACCATTTTCTGTAGTCTCTAAGTCTCGACCTCCTTGACATGCAGGTGAAGTGGGCAAAATATCCGTGAATTTCATAAACATAAATCTTGTTAAAATCAGGAAAGACACTAGACTAATTTGCAACAAGATCACAAATTCTTAAAATATTATAGATTATTTACAGGGAATTATTTAATCATGCTAGGAATTAAAAAATATATAGAATAAAATATAATATAAACTAATTCTCGCAAAATTTTCACGCAGTCCAATCTATGATCTGAATTAAAAATTTACATAAGGCACTTTGCTGAAAAATTATAAAGCTATGTACATAATACGAATAAATATAAATTCATGTCAAAATTGGAAAGACGTTCCACTAATATCTAATCACGAATTCCTTAAATATTATAGATATCTTACAAAGAATTACTGAATTACGTTAAGAATTAAAAATATGTAACATAACATGTAATATAAAGCAATTCTCGCAGAAATGTTACGCAGTGCAATTTATGTATTGAATTGAAAATGTGCAAAAGGCATTTGATGAAAATATATAAAGCTATGTACATTTTCATTCAGGTGCAGGGGCTTTTAGGGCTTATTTTTAAAAGGCTATCTGACTCAAGCACATTGAAAGTATGCGCACTGCCCATGTGTAACGTTGTAATATTTTAGAAAAAAAAGTCAAAAATTGATGAAATGGGATTTAAAAAATGAAAACAATCTATGCATTTTAGATTAAAGGAATTTGCGATCTTGTTAGAAATAAGTGGAGCATCTTTCCGATTTTGACATGATTTTAGCACAATGAAAGTATACGCAGTGCACATGTGTAACGTTATAATATTTTTGAAAAACTTTATGAAATAGGACTTTAAAATGTGAAAACAATCTATGCATTTTCCATAACGATTGAAGAATGTGTCGAAAATTTTATGACATGAATTCCAGACATACATTTTGACATACAGTTTGACAAAACTATACAGAAATTGTATACAGACTTTCGAAACTTGTGTATGGGTGGAAGTATTGCTGCAGTGAAATCGATCCAAAATTTTCGAAATTAGTCTTTAAACAAATATGTAAGAATTTCGCAATAAGGCTTCACAACTTGTGTGCTCAAGTGTGCGGTCTAGCGTTCTGAAATATACACTAAGGAAAGCTATTTTTTAGTTATGTTCTGCTGTGGTTTATAACCTTGAAAACTTATTGAAAAAATATATATTCTTTAAATCTAGAATAAAACTATACCGCTTCGGTACCTAGTAGTAAAAATTAAACTTTGGGCCACAAAAATACACTTCAGAACTCTGAAAAATTCAGAAGTTTTTAAAAGTCTTTGTTCAAAGTCATTCCAAGTTACCAGTTGCATATATACCATGCTCAACACAGCTTTCACAGAAGACATTCTTGTGTCGAGAAAACGTCGATTTTAGACCGCTGCGTCACTGACCAGACGAAATCGCAACATTGAATCTGAATGCAATTGTATTTTGATCGAATGCTAAATAGACGTTGGATAAGCAACGATGTGTATTTTGCCCTCAAAAACACTTCCACAACATTCAATCTAGTGGTGATTTGGTTGTAATGACATGTGTGACCATATATCAACACTTGCGCAGTGTCTTAAATATTCAATGAACGAACGTTTGAAGAAACAACCTTGATTTTCGTCAGAGAAAACGGAACTTTTCTGGGGTTCAGTTAACGTCTCCTGATCCAACTTTGAATAAATTAAGGAAAATCAATGATATATGTAGATGTCGAACAACAGATGTCGCAAAAATGTGTGGGTGCAGCCAAAAATCATATCAACGCTCACAGGAAATTTAAGCTTGGTACTTGTAATGTTAATGACTTGTCGCTTTGACAACTGACGAAAATCAGGAATAAAGTGTGGGATACTCAGAGACACTCCAGTTTGCTACCTCGTACCTTTTAAATGTATTCCTAAAAACCGACTTCATGCATATCCTGCATTACCCATCGAACCAGGAAACTTCAACACGGTGATGTGATTAATATTTTGCGACGTCTATGCGTCACTCTCCCTTCATATGAATAAGTCAGCGTTGTAATACTGATGTGAGGAACCCTTCCCCGGCCCCCTAGCCAATCACCTCTTGCCCTGCCTTATTTGGGCAATTGCAAAAAAGACCACCTCTTGGAAAAAATTGCCTGCAGAGTTCTTCCCGCTCCCAAAAACTTTTCACTGTTTGAGAATTGGCTGGTGGCCTTTATTCCGGTGGTCATATGACCAGTGGTGTTTTAATCGGCGGTCATTTGGACGCTACTTTTTGCCATATCCCAGTTTATGCAATGTAGGCTTCCTTAATAATCAAACCCGAGTTGATGAAGCGATGAAATGTTTGCTGGGATGTATAAATTATAATATAAAAACATCACTGTGACGCTATGTCGTAACAATCTTGTAACAAATGGCCGGATTTTTCGGGTGTTGTTTAATTTTTTAGTTAAGGAAACTTGAAATGGCATTTATAATGTGAAAACAACTTTATAGCAAGTGTGGAGGTGAGCATCCCTAGAAAGTCGGGGAAAAAAGCATTCCCGCTGAGATATTTGCTGCTAAGCCTTATATTTTTTTAATTCTAAATAGGAGTCAATGGCAAAATTCAGTGTCCTATTTTGCATATAAAATGTTAATGAATTTCTATTAAAAATGGCGTAAACGTACCGGACATACTACAGCATGTTTTAACCCTAACCTTCTCAGAGGAGTTTGGATGACAATCTCCTGGTCGAAAAAATGAAAAGAAATTAACTACACAGAATTAGAATTGTGCTACACGGTAGCGAAATGGCACCCATTTGCAACAACAGAAGACCAGAGACACAATATATCTTGTCAAAATCAAATCTCTAACTGTTTCCAGAAAATTTTAAGCTTCTGGTTTTCTTATCTTGAAAGAGAAGGTCATTGAATTACATATAATGCAATCTGTTTTAGGCGCAAATTAACAAAATAGGTTAAAAGCTTCATGATATTGACCATGGTCAAGCAGGTCAAGGTCACCGAGGTTCTTCTTATGTACTGTATTTTAGGCCCAAAGGGTCGAAAATAAGCTCAAAATAGCTCTATCTCTAACCGTTTTCGAGGTAACGGTCAACTTTCCGTTTTTGACATTGACCATGACCGAGGAGGTCAAGTTCACCGAGGTACCTCTTAGGTAACGTCTTTTTCGCCCAAGGAGTTGAAAATAAACTCAAAGCACTCTATCTCTATTTTCCCGCAAATGGTCAACTTCGACCTTGACCATGATTCAGGACGCTAAGATCACCGAGGTACCTCTTAGAAAGATTCTCTTTATGGCCCTTATGCCCAGAGGGTTAGAAATAAGCTAAAAATTGCTAACCGTTTTTGAGATAATGGTCAATATATCTCCAACACTTTTTGATATACAAAGGTCATTTGACCTTTGACCTTGATCCTATATGTCGAGATTCAGATTACTCTTGAAGTTACTTTGTACTGAAGGGTGATCAAATGAAGATATGCACGCTATTTTTCAGCCAGTTTTCATTATAAGTAAGGATTTAAAGATATTTTGAACTGAATTCAGACCTTAACCTTGGAGATCAGGCAAAAACAATTTATTACCATCTATACCTTTGCCAAATGTCTTCCCACGCCATACCTTGCAGGAAGAGTTTTCTGGAAACCACTTGAGGTATAACATACCTTAAGCTCAATTTGAAGGTCAAGGTAAAAAAAATTCAGGACGTTTCATCATCCTATCTGTGAGCCAAATTTCATCTTTCTATGTCAAATAGCGTACTAAAAAAATAAAAACCATTTATGTATACACAAAGCATTGCTTAATTGGTGTACAGTATGTGTATTCTGGACAAGAGAATATTTTTTCTTGTTAAATAAACGACATACTTTTAACAAGTTTTCCTTGACTCGTTTTATGCATGTTCGAGGCGCTTAGAATTAATTATGTTTTGATTTGCTCGGTCAAAGAATATACAAATGATTTCAAAAATTTATTACGTCTTGCATGTTTTCTTTATTGTTATTCTTCCTGAATCTAATTTTAACCCTTTTCCTTTCTTGTTTTATTTATGGAGAGTGTCCGCCTACCACGGGGTCCGCTTTTTGTGAATAATTGTTGTCTCTTTGGAAGTAACTATGCAGTTGCCCCATATGTTTTGCAGCTCAGTGATGCCTGTTGGACAGAAGATCATATCTTGGTCTCCAAGCCATGGCTCAACCTTTAGTGGTTCTCTCTAATTGTTTTGCAAGTATAAGTGTCAATTGGTTGTGAAGATGATTGCTTTGGTAATGGTCTGATATTAGCAGATTACAGGAGTTTGTACGAAACAATCTCTACAGACTCTGTTATTAGAGCGTCATAAAATTTGATTCAGATCGCGTATCGTCCTGAAGACGTACTTGGTGAACTTTGGCAATGGTTTTTTTTTCTTAATTTAAGGTGATATAAAGCATTTCTACCACTGTCGCTGCTACCACGATCATCGCTGCCGCTATAAGGCGTATAAGTTAAATAAAAACTAAAACATCAACAAATAGTAACAGATAGTTCAAGGTAAAACAAATAGGAAACATTCAGCCGGCAACCAGTTACACTGCGTTACTTATAAAAAACCGCATTGCCTACTCCATCAGAAAAGTTTTGCAGAGGAGACGAAATCCTAAGCTAAGACATTTTCAAAACTAGACTGAAATTCGCCCTTCGAATTAGATTTCACTTGGAATGACAAGTCATCTGAGAACTGTCTAAAATGATGACTGTTCTTTCTGTAATTTTAACCACCAAGAGGAGAAAAAGTGGTAATGTGTTCCCGTGCTCCCTTTTCACATACAAGTAGACGTCCTTGCCGAGGATGGAACCCGGGACCTTCGGGAGCTTTAAAACATAAATGACGTCATAACTCGCAAATTAAGACCCCCTGGGTACAACTTTGACATGCCAAAAAATTCCTTGCTTAAAAGTAGTCTCATAATTATTTTGTGCCGAAGCGTTAGGTTCAATAGTTTTCGAGGTATTGAGCTTTGAAACATAAATGTTGTCATAGCTCGCAAATGATGACTCGAAAGTGACCTGGAGGTCAAGAACACCGGAAGTTATACCTCACGTATCATCGTATAGTTGGTGGAGGTCGAAAATGAGGTCAAATGAGGTCAAAAATCTCTTACCGTTTTCGAGATAAATCATTGTTTTTCTTAAATAACGTTTTGCGCGATTCGTAAAAAATGCTTAACGGTTGCCTCAGATCACATCGTTCTTTATATATGTGCCAAGTTTGACTTTTCTAGCTTCAACGACCTTGCTGTAGATGTCTGATAACCGACTGACCTTTTTCGAGATTTGAGCTTGACCAGAGTCAAAAATGCTTATCAGGTGCACCACTTCAGATGATCCTTCATAGATGTGCCAAGTTTAGTTGTTCTAGCTTCAGCGGTCTTGGAGGAGATGTCTGGAAGCCGATTCGGCGGAAAAATAAAAAAATAAAAAAGGGATGATAAGAATAGGTGACGAATTCAAGGCAATCCATCTCCATTTGGTATTTTCAATACCAAGTGGGAATAATCATACATAAATTTACAGTGAATACTACTACCAACGCCACCGCCATCACCTCTGGAATCTTCGTGAGAAACTCATAAAACAGGTTAAGTTTTAAAAACAACCATTGCTGAGACTGACTTTATGATTCATTGCTAAGAGATTTGTGTCAGGATGACATAAATAATGCAGTACATACCGTTAAGTCTTCTTATTTTGTGCTTTATGTTGTTGTTTCATGTGTTATTTTATTGCTTAGAATTGTAGTTCATGTTGACTGTAGTTTCTCTATACATCCAAGCTGCTGAACCGATTCGAGATTATGTCACTTCTACTTTGACACCAATTCCGGTCTTCTACTACTGGCATATCATCATTTGTTTTGCCGTTGTTGTCATAACTTCACTTCTAGTTTCTCGAGCCCTGCTCATGCTCGTGGCCCAGACCAACTTTTCTAAAATTTGACAAAATATAATAATAAATGTGCATGTATTCAAAATAGCAGGTCGTGCTTCTTTCTCTATGACATATACTCAACATTTATCTTCTTATTGTGTTTTCAAAATAATATTTACATTTAGTGGGCTTGAAATCGCGTCATATTTTAATGAATTTACCTTTTATGTAATCTCTAAAAATAATACCAAATCGTCACCAGAGCAAACTGAGCAACAACCTAAAGAATTTTAGAACCAGCGAAATCCCAGTCTCAATGTTTTAATATGTCAAACATGTTGATATTTTGAGTAAGATTATAATGAATCTTTCAACGTTTGTTTCAGTTCATGCATGTTCCCATAGATGCACCGGTAAAGGTGTTCTTAAAATGCGCACCAATAAGAGTGGTTCTGGCAAAGTGTGACTGATATGTTTACTTACTTTGATTCTCTCTGAAAAACTTTAATTAATAAGGCGTTTTGGGCCATTTTTACCCTGAGTTTTCCGTTATTCATTATTGTATTTATATAATGTATCATGTATTAAATAAAAGTTGACATGTTTGCAATCCAGTGGGCTTTAAAATCTGTAGAATATTAAAACTGCATTTTGATTTTCTGATTACATCGAGTTGTTTAAAATAAACATTTAAATTTCTTATAATAATAAAACAATAATTTGTTTGACAGATAAGAAACGGCCCCGGGAGCTTTGAAATAGGAGATACAGAGTTCACTCACTTGTTTGATGGTTTTTCAAAGCTACACAGTTTTCGATTCGAAAAAGGCCAATCAAGCATCACATTTAACAGCAGATTTTTAAGAAGTTCGTCTTATACACAGTCAAAAGAGGCAAACAAAATAATGCCTTATGTGTATGTAGCGGATACTTTGCCGCCTCTCTCATTTACTGAAAAAATGGAGGCGTTATTCCGGGGTGTAGATATACCAAATATTGATGTTTTCAGTTTTCAAAACGACACTGTTGCCCTTGGAGCATCATGGAATTCCTACAAATTTAATAAGGAAACCTTAGAAAATGTTATACCTATTAGTGCCTCTGTTACAGGCATTCCAAATTTTTACCCACAGTATCTTCCATACATGGCGACTCCCCATCCTATTAAAGAGTACAAAAGTGATTCGGTAATAAATATTGTGTTAACGGAGAAAATAGTGCCATTTGTCAGTGGCACCACTAATGTGGTAAGAATTTGTTCACTTAATAAAGTCGAGCTTGTGGCATCTATTGAGGTGGAACGGCCATCGCTTATGCATGCATTTGCAATGACAAAACACTATGCGATTTTATTTGCAGATCCGTATTTTCTAGACAAAACAAAAATAGTAACTTCATCTGTTCTTGCAGACTCTTGGTACCATCAACAAGGAATGGACACAAATATTTATGTTGTTCATTTGGAAACTGGAAATATCACGAAATTCCATACCAAATCTTTGTTTCATATGCATCATGCTAACTCTTTCGAAAAGAACGGGGCAATATATATTGATTACGTGGCATATGGGACCAATATTTTTAATTATTTGAAGTTAAATGACTTCAGAAAAGCTATTTCAAGAAGAAATATTCCCACTGCACGTATCGTTCGATACAAGATCAATATTAGCAAAGGTACACTGCAGAAAGAATCATATCCAAACGAAAACAAAATTTCTAGTAACATAGATTTTCCTTCAATAAATGAAAATTACCGGTTTTTAGAATATTGCTTTATCTATGCTTTAATCTTTAAAGCAGACGGGAAGGATTTTGCAGCGACATCGCTGGTGAAGAAAGATATGTGCTCTGGTAAGGACAAGTTCTGGTATCAGCAGAGCCACTACCCTTCAGAACCGGTTTTTGTTCCAAACCCTGAGCAAATATTTGAGGACCATGGCGTTGTTTTATCAGTCGTATTCGATGGAGTTGCAGAGAAATCATATTTAATAGTACTCGATGCTCGATCCATGACACCTTTGGCTAAATCCTTTACTCCTGCTGTCGTTCCTTACACTTTTCATGGAAAATTCTTTCCACTAAAACCATCATTCTCGAATATTGGCACATGTCACGACCTAAAGCTCGAAAGTCTGACATGCAATTGTTGTGTTAAGATTTAAAAATAACTGCTCCATTTATCTGGCGCATAACAAAAATTCCACTTTCAACATTCGACAAAAATTGAGCTAGATCAACCGGAGTAAACAATCAAATGTGCGTCGGTGTACATTTTACGATACACCTGTTAAAACTTGTGAGAATAGTCCCAAAGCTCATATGATACTTCTTATGTTTATGAGTTTCGTTTGACAATTAACTTGATAAAACGGTGGATTTTCATTTGCATTTATTGCTAGCTAAGTGACCAAGGCAATGTTAAAAACCAAGATAAGTTGTGTTGTGACCAGTGGTATCGGAATATGCTGAGCTGTGAAATTTGTCATTTATCTTTTAGCTGACATTGTTATGATAATACAAAAATAGTTTCTGTATATAGCTATATAGATATTAAGGGGTCACCACAAGAGCAGAATGTCGTCATAACGACATCAGTTATAATGGCATTGCTCTGGTACGGCTCTTACTCTATAATCGCATCTAGGCCTTTGCTTTTTTAAAGTATCACAACAACAACGTATCCGATTTAACCAATGGTTTCTGGTACCATCTACGTGTTATAACGAGGTTGCCTCGAACGAGGGTTTCTGAAATGTGAGTTAGCTTTCGATGGCTTGGGTAAAGTCCACCGCATATTGATATTTTGGAAAATGTTATTGCCTTTGTTAAATGGTGAGGCATACCCAACAATGTCCTAAAGTAACAATGTTATTTAGTAAACTCACATTACAAAAAAATGAACGGAAAATCAAGATCGAGATGCGTCCTTACATAAAATGCAATGTGGTTATCAAAATTATGTATTAATGTGTACCATTGAATTGAAATAAAGTGATCATTTTATAGAAAAGAATTAAGGGATATATAATCTTAATATATAATAAGTATTGTTATAACCTTTTGGTTTTGATGTATTTGATAGCATAGTTTAAATACTTATCTTTTAATAAATACTCAACAAATTTAAAAACGCAACGCAAATTTTGAGCGTTATGTCTTTACATGAGCGTATTCTAATCACATTACAGATGTGAATATGCTCCCAGTCAAGATATTAATTGAATTGTTCAAACTTTTGTGGCTAATTCTCGATTACCTGGAAGTGAAGGCCGCGGATCGTAAGTACCTCCTTTGCCTCGTAGCACTGTATTGCATGCTGAAGTAAAAACTTACCCGATAAAAATGGAACATTATAGTCGGCACGCTGTACGATATTTAAACCTGATCTGGTAAGCCTAAGTAATGCCAAGACAATTCATCGCGAACGCGTGAATGGAACACTCCACATTGCAGATTCAGCGTCAATGATCGCTAGGCCGTTTTCTTCCGGCAGCATTCGCTGCCTGACAAACTCCTAGATCCCACAGTAACCGTGTCTGTAGACAGACTGTAAGAAACTGAGATATGGTTTAGGCGAACGCCGACCCTATCAAGGACTGCTGTTAGCCCCTGTCTGAAGGGGCACACGACTTCAATGGGGCAACGCACATCTCCACTGGATATGGACATTGAACGGGGTCCTTTTTCCTGATGAATTACGCCGACGAACGATTGCGCGCTTGGCGCCGAACAACCAAGAGCTTTAGTGACGCCTGCGTTCAAGAAAAAGACCGATGGGACAGTCAGAGTGTGACAGTAGGGGCAGGCTAATCTTCACTCATCCGAATGAACTCCGTTTTGTCAAATGCAGTCGTAACGCTGTACAGTATCGAGACCAAATTTTGGAGCCATCCCGGTCACTTTTTGCGTCAAAATGGTCTAATTCTATGCAAAAAAGAGATCAGTATATTTTTTTACTTCGTAAAGTGTATTTCTATTGACACTTTGTAAGTAAAAGACTTGCAAAGAGTATATTTACTCGTTCGTCATTTTGTCTTTACTACTCCTTGACCTGAAGTTGTCACCTTACGTTTTGTTTTTACTTACCTGAGTAAAACATTGGCTTTCTGCAAAGGCAAAGCAAACCAAAATCATAGTGAACAGTTTCTAAACTTGTAAACTTCTACTCGAACTGAGAAAGTGGTTTTAAAAATATTAATTTTTGGTCAAGTGCTTAATATTTCGCCTGGTTTTGGTTTTATGAGAAAACGGGTTTACTTCATGGCATAACAACAGTTTTTCTTCTTCAAAGTATTCCGAATAAATTTATTTACTTTATAATAAAATAAATAAATTTATCCTTTCGTGCTCTGTAAAGTTATCCGGTATTTCTGCAGAACAATCATGCATTTGAAACATATATGACATCATGTTAGCTATTTTCCTGGTTAACAGATATTACTTTATTTTTTTATCGACACATTATATTTATTTCTGATGCCAAACTGACAAAGCACACGTACATGATCTACTGTTATTCAACCGATATTTCAGTAATCATGTTATCCATAAAAAGTAAAGGATCTCGCCTGAGCTTTCCTTCATAACTCTCCACACCAATTTGTAACGCAAACGAATAGTTAATGCTTTTCTCTGGTTTGTTTACTTCAGTAGTGTAGCTAATGGGAAAATATCTAAATACTAAATCAAGTACCGAAATGTGAGATTAAACTCATTACTCTCCCAAAGTTGTCTGCTGAGCAACAAAAAACTTTCTCAAAATTTATATAAGCTAAACCTACCATCCAGAAAGGTTTTCACTTGTATACTTTACTGACACAACAAATTTAAAGCAAAGTAGATATTAATGTTAATTTAATTATCACCACAATTCTTTTTATTCAATATTGAAAAACTTAAATAAAAAGCGCAAGATTTTCATAACTAAACTCATCAAATTATTGCTCCTTGGATCTTTCTTCAGACGGTTGTTGTGACCTGTGGATTTGGTCAATATGGCGGCTTCAGACGATATTTCCACAAAAGCCTTATTCATGAGTTCCAATGTTTCTTTTAATTATAGAAGAGAACCAGTTTTCTGGTTTCCCTCAGTAACCATACAGAATTACATCGTCATCAAAGACTAAGATTTTGTCTATTTCTCCATTTCACTATTCCTGGATTAGCATTATGGAACTCAATCAAAACCTTAGTTTAGAATTTCCCAGGAACGACGGTACTGAATTTAATAGTTGTATCCATATAGAAAATGGTGTGCTGTTGCATTCTTGAAGTGGTGGTAGTGGTTGTTCCTTTCTTAGCTTGAAAATTTAAATGAACACCTTGGAGTCGGTAGCAAGGGCGAATAAATATGTACTAAATATCTTTATACTCCAAATGGTGCTGAGAGTTTCAAAATCTATTTGGTCAGGTTTCACCTTTTGACAGTATTTTTAATGCAAAAATGATTGAGAAAAAAGCTTCCTCGCAAGAAATCAAAAATTGTTATTAATTATTCTATGTAGCAATTGGTGTTTCGGATGTAAAACCATAGAAACATATGGCAAAAAGCGATGACAACAGTTGAACAGGGCTACCCAGCTTCTTAATTCATATACATTCCTCGAGATCGGTGCGTTAATCATTACCTTAATCTTTGAAACGATCTTGTTCATCCTTTGCTTATCAACTACATGAGCAGAAAATTCAATTGAATTGTTGAACAAGGAACATTTGTTGGAGTTCACTCTCAAGCGGGTTCACTCTCTAGCAATAATCATATCATACATTGTGGACTCAATTCCCTTTAAGGGTTGTTCAATGACACATTGTCAAAATGAATCAGCAACTGTAATATCACATCCCAGCAAAAGCTCCATTTTCTATGATGAATAGGGAAATACTTCAGTGATTACGTATACAAATAGTCTTAAGTTAGCGGTGTTGAATTACTTTAAAATCGCCAAATGTCCTTGCAGAAACATCTTTTTCGGATTGGAACATGGGCTGGTCCCAATCTCTTCACTCAGCGAGCGGCAGGATCCCTTTTTAACTGTACGACCCAATGTCCTGTTGACTTTGTTCTTCACGGCGAACGGCACTTGTCAAAAATTGGGGGGAACTCCCACCCTCAGCTGTAACTTTGTAGTTAGCTTTGTAATTTTATTGCTTGTTAGCTTATCTCTGTCACCGCTGAAATACTCCGAATATTTTTGCAAAAGCTTGCACAGTTTTTTACCATTAATCATCCCAATTGACTTCATTTCTTGTCGGTTCAATTTGGTATGGTTTAACCAATCTCTCAATCAACTGTGCGTATACACCTAGAAGAATAAACAAACGCAGCGGGTGCTTCTGACCATTGTATTCTGCAGGAATTTTGACATGCCCTCATGGTTGGATAGTTGTCTTCAACATCACGTTTCTTTTTTTTCCAGTAGTGTTTGTCAAAATAGCGTTATGATCCCGTATTGATATTATCAGTGGGATGTCATATCAAATCAAACATGATTGGTTTAAATTTACTTTGGGGTCGTTTTCTGGTGTTATATACATCATATACAACTTCTGTGTATACTACATCTGAGCCGAAAATACTGCCATAATCCGTATCTTCATAATCCAAGAACTGTTCTTGTTGTTCAACATTGAAAACTTCTTTGAATTACAGCCTGACTTAATATATCCTATGTAGTGTTTTTTGTCATTTGCAATGAAATATTCTTCTAGATTATTCTGGTCTCAGCTCCCTTCCGCCTCATCAAATGGTTCCAGAACACCGGTCGAAGTACTCATGGCAAACAAATTGACAGTCACGTAAGTTATTACTCATTCACTTTTTTGAATTAATTTCTTCAGTTTCCCAAAGTTTGCTAGCTATATAATAAAATGCATATATTCAACTTGTCCAGTATCTTGTTTTTCTGTTAAGATGGATTTTAGTTAAAATGGTGCCCCCGGCCATATTAACACAGAGCGGATGGATATTTTAAGAAGTAGTTCTGCTCTTGTATGAGTGTCATTTTTTAGGAGTCTCCAGTGAGTCTGCGGAGTAGAAAGGTATTATCCACAACAGACCAAACGGTCTAAGAGGTTATACACATCAGAAAGAACCCCATGTAGGTTGGCTGTTGAGCAGCGAAGCGACGCTTGCCGGTCTATCGGATAAACTTTAATTTAATTGCTGGTTACCCTATGTTTTATGTTGGACTGTAACGAAGCCAGTCTATTTTCTGAAACACCTCTTCAACCGCTTCGGCAAGTTCTCTTCCCCGGCAATCCAGAGAGAGACTCCCAGACAGCCAATGACAAAGTGATGGACGCGGCCTCACTGCAAATTAGTCATAAAGAAATGATGAGAAAATATAAAACGCAAAATGAGTGTCGGACCTTTCGGATATTGTGATTGTCTAAAAAGGAAACAGGTCTTAGGTCGTTGACACCAGGGAGAATGGGGTCCTATATTTTTTGCTGCCAAGCAAATAGGACCATATTTTCCGAGGGCCACGTCCAGAAACCTAGCCCGCTGGAGTTGAATTCTAAAAAATTTTCAATACTTAATCAAAATATTTACAAAGAAAGAGGGCCACAACCCTAACATTCCCACTCTCCCCTTCTTAAAATTTAAAATGCGCCAGATTGCCAGTTACCTTGTCAAAATATACGAAAAACAATTTTAATGAATTCTCCTATTGCCGCCCATGAACTGAACACCGACAAATTGAGAAATCGCCCAAAACTTTAGTACAATCATGGCGAACTTGAGCTGCGATACCGGTCAGAGACCGAGCACCATGTGATGAATTGTTGTTTAAGCCGCACCAATCAACTACCATAGCTTTCTGTCTACGAAAATAATCAGTAACAAGCACTCTGTCAAAAACTAGGCCTACTTTAGTGCCAAAATTATATAACTAAACAAAAACAAAATTTTATCCTCACTTTGAGACATGCATACAAGAAGCCTTCTTCTAATTTAGCGTCACACTCGTTTACTATAGGCTTCGATAGAAATGCCTAAGATTGAGCTTTAAAACAGGCCGAAATCCCAGTTTCCTTGTTAAGTAAGTAAGTGATTTGGCAGAAATCAGCAATACACAGCTGACATAGCGACCCACTAATTGACCCTATTAGCAATTCCATATGCATATCCCTTGGCTGTTTCATCACTTCACACCAAAGCTAATCCTATGAGCTATCTTTCCCACTAAAACTAGATACTTATGCTTAGTCAAGTGCATATAATTATACAGACATTTTCTTTAACACAACTTGGACTTACACAGCGACCTAGGGCTATTGTTACATGGTTTTATACTGGAAAGCTACAGCCATCTTTCCACCAACTTACTACCAAGTAATGTTGCTCTCCCAATGATTATAATGCACTTTTTTAAAGAGAAATATCTAGCCAAAAATACTATTTTAAACACAAATATAGCTTGTACTTGCCAATAAACGTCTTATAAAAATTCTACGTGACTATTTTTACTAACAACAAGCGAGCTTTCTCTCTATTTCTCTTTTGGCCATTATAAAAGCACCATTGCATTACTTTTATGACTTTTAAAATATATTTCACCGTAATATGCACGATTTCTGCCATTTCTACTTACCAGTCTTTTTACACCTGTTCATCTTAAATTTCTGAGTCCTCGTGGGGGAAATTTAAGTCGTTTTAAACTAAATATAGCTAAAATAAATGCAGAAAATGGTGCAACAAGCCAAACACTAAGGATAGGTGCCATCATTAAAACCAAATTTTCTCTAGATATACTCACATCCTAATAAATTTACACATACATTTGAATATATAGCTATAGAGAAACATTTTTCCGTTAATACTGGGCGGATTTACTCCAAACTTGGAAACTGACCCCAAAAGGTATTAGTATACATTTTTCTTTCCAATTTAAGATATACATTTTATTATACTTTACCTTGCTATAAGTGATGGGCATCGATCCAGGCATTTTTCGCTACAGTTTGGTCGGAATCAGACACATTTTATGGTTGTAAACCGAGCAAAATTATGAGTCAAGCTTTCTTAGAGTTTCAGACAGAGCTGGTTTTCCTTTTCAAAGAACTGAGCAAATGCGTAACCTATAATGATTAAAAGTGAGACTACCAACTAAAGCATGAACTACCTTATGCCATGCGCGATATAAGGCCATAAATTTAGCAAGGTGTACGCTGTACACTTTATAAAATGTGCGTTTACACTCTGTACATTATCACACTGTACATTTTTTCACTACATTCTTGCTTAAACCGTAAACCACACGTGACAGCTTTCAGTATTCTTAGCAGCAGCAATGTTCTTTCAAACAATCAGTTAGCCAAAATTCAGATCCCGGGGGCTTTTCACTTTCGCCAAAGCAACCATCCGTATTCCATTAAACGGTCACCAACCTAACAGACAACTAACCAACATCCTCCACAACCAAGCAACCAATGATAGATACATCTGCAACCACATAAAATTATTGTTTCACTTTTTAGCGTGTTAAAGGTTGCGAGGGATTGCCTAACTCTTAATATTTGGTAGCAGTAAGGGCCGGGAGCATGTCGGGGACCATGCCATCTTTGTGTCTCGTTAATGTTTCCTGGTCGTGGCAAATGAACTTAAAATTGCATATACCACAATCCGGGCGGTGCATCTGTCATAAACAGTTCTCAGTTTATGCCATTTTACTTTTAACTGCAAAACAACTTGGGAGACTGGAACGGGATCATAAGCTTAATTAACAACACGCCTATAACACTTGCTTATGTGAAGTCACTGACTGCAAAATCAACTAAACTAACAAACAAGGCGATAATATACTCTTTCTTCTTGTGGGAGATGGGGTTTCAAGCAACTTTGTCTATATCTCCATGTCTTCTTGTTCATTTTATGCACATTATTTACATTTTAATCAGAATCATTCATCAGAACCCATCATTTTGAGGTAATGACGCTTTAACTAGCGGCGGTTAATAGTCAGAACAAACTGCACTCTGTCGATTTTGATCCGAATCGGTCTGCACTTTCTATTTATCGTCAGATTTTGCTATTTCGACCGAATTTTCTTTATCTGACTGATCACTCGCAGCTGAGATTGACAAACATTTCTCACCAGAACTGGGGTCTTCCCATTTTACTTTCACAAACTTACGCCTTTCCCATTTTACTTTCACAAACCTAAGCCTGGTGGACTCGATTCGTTGCTTGACGAACTGGCATCAGCTTGAGAAACCTCAGTCTTAGAATATTTTCCCTGACCCAAATTCTGATTAAAGTTTGGATCACTTCCAACATTTTTACGATCGTCTGTGTGGTCGTCTGGCGTGAGAATTTTGGAATCTGAATTCTGTCTCTGTTCCGGGGACGATTAGAACCGAAATAAGGTATCAATCGATCCCTGTGCATTATTTTGGGCTTAGTATGGGGATTTAACTGTAGTTTACAATTTACATCCCTCCCCTCACAATAATCGGACCCTGCCATTTGTACATAAGTTTGGCCGATAAACCGGGCATTTTGCAAGGGATATGAAGCCACGTTCGGATTCCTACGCTGAAAGAACTGGCCTTTGCCCTGACGTCATAGTCACGTTTCTGTCTGTCTGCAGCCACTTTGATATTTTTCTCACCATTTCTTATCAGGAAAATAATATTTCTTCTGGGAAGAAAGACCTGTGATCGTGTTTTTTGTATGCAGACATTACGAAACGTAGTTTTTCGTCCCAATTTCTTTGGTTTTCATGCACAAATAGAGAAAGTGGGCTTTTAATTGAGGCATTTGCCCGTTCGATATAGCCATCACTCTCTGCCTCTAGATGGTTGTGCGAACTTGGTCAATTTGCAACAAAGGACACAAACCGGACATGAACTGTGCATCCTGGTCACTCAAAATCACATGAGGGGTGCCATACTTGAATACCTGAGTATAAATTCTTTAACCAAGACATTTTCCACAGTAACAGCTTCCACATTGGGAAATGGGAATGCCTCTATAGTTTGTAAAATAGTCACCAATACCCAATCTATAATGATTTCCACGTTCAGTTTTTAGCCATTTACCAGAATTGCCGAGAGCAATTCTTTCCATGGGTGCACCTACAGGAAAAGGCTTTAGAAGGTTGTTTTTCTTATTTGGATTTGGCTTTCGCGAGTTGAATTTATGGCAGTTTCGAATTCAGTCTGTTACATCTCTCTTAAAACTGTACCAGTACACCATACGCCGCACAGAAGCCAGTGTTTTGTCAACTCCTACAAGACTACAGCTGCTACATCACTTCATGAATAATACCCCTTGGATTAGTATTCTTGGGAGTACTAGCTGCCAGACTTCTCCCACTTTGTTTTCACCGAGGAAAACCGTGTATAAGACCCCATTTTCTACTTTCAACCTTTCCTAATCAGCCAATCAGCTCGGTTAAAGTTCATTTTTTAAGTTCTGTAAAATATAGGAAATTTTATTATCTTCCATTTGCATTTTTCACAAATCCTTGAGAGAATAACCCTTCAGCTAGTTTGAATTTGGTCTCTGATCATCTCCAGACTTTGCATCAGTCTGAGCTACTGTGTCAATGCCATTGGGTACTTGATCAATATTTTGAACGCAATTCTCAATAGCATTTTGACTTTATGATGATCCTAAAACACCTCTAACCCTTCTAGTTTGAGGTCCCTGTGCTATATTTTTTCTCTGACCCCATTATCCTTAGATTTATGATGTTTTGTCTTGGTTCTTTTCAAAATCTCTTTGGCTTTTTGTTTCCTATCTTCAACATACTCAAATTCTGCAGAATCCACTCCCTCCACACACACTGTGCACATGGAATCCGAGAGCAAGGAATCAGCATTCTGATGTAATTTCCCAGCTCCTTGTTTGATATCAAAATGAAACAGACTCAATATCTCTAACCATCTGGCGATTTGCCCAACTGGCCAAAGCCATCTTATTAGGTAGAGAAGAGAGGAATGCTCTACTCTTAGCAGAAACTTTCTAGCCAGCAAGAAGTATTTGTAATACGGTACAAAATACACAACTGCCAACAATTCACGTCTCGTCGTACAGTAATTAACCTTCGACTTATTCAAAGTACGGGGGCCATAATTGATGACTTTCTCGATGTCATCTTGCACCTGACTTAGAATCTAAGATAAATTGACCTTCATCGTTTGCTGTGGTCAGCAAGTTTTCACGGCATCAAAACTACTCTGACTTTCCTCTGACCGCACAAATTCTTGGTGTTTTCTAGAAGGGCCATTCGAGGCCTTAGCAACATCTCTATACTTCTTAATAAAGCTCTTCTAGTATGAACAGAGACCAAGAAACCCTTGTACTTCTGTGAGGTTCTTTGGAACTGGCAACTCTCGTACTTTTCTGATTTTGTAAGGGCAGGTGGAAATACTTCTTTGGACACAATGTGACTAAGCACGAAACTGGAATAAAATGCATTTTGACGTTTTGACTTTCAAGTTAACTCGAAGAAGTCTCTCAAGGACTTGTCCGAGATTTTCAAACGTTTTCAAGCTATTGGGTCGTCTGTATAAATGAGGATTATTTTTCAGCTAAGACCATCCATTATCAGTTCCATCAAAAGCTGACATGCACTGGGACCTGAGTGCAACCCAAACGGAAGAGTTTCAAACTCAAAAGCTATTCTAACAGGCACCGCAAAAACTGTTTTTATGCATTTCGTGAGTCAAGATATATCTGGTGGAAGCCCCACGCGAAATCTAATACATTGTAGAACACGGAAACAAGCACTTTCCAGACAAATATCTATACTCGGCAAAGGGAAGCTATCCCACTTTGATCTTGCAATCACAGCCCTAACGTCTAGACAAATTCTTATTTCTCACTTTGGCTTTCTAACGAACACCACACACGAGATGATGAGGGTCGAATAACTTTCATTTCTAACAGCCTGTCAATCTCCTCATCTACGGCTTCTCGGAAGTGGATTGGAGCCTTTCTGGGAAACAACCTGACCTGTTATCCCCAGTGTCAATTTTATGTTTGACTATACCACGTCTACCTATCTCAGTTGGACCAGAAGAGAACACACTTTGGAACTTAAACAATGTGTTCCTACCCTGTTTGATTCGTTCTAAATTTAGGGATCCGTAACTACGGTCAACTAACCCTTGCAAATGTTCTGGTAAAGGCCCCTGCATGTAGCCCATGACATCGCTATCAGTGTTTTCGTCATAGACTTCGTGAGACACTTGGTTAACGGCGGAAGCATTCTCTTTTTCATCTTTAAACCCATGAATATCGACGACAGGGTGAACAATGGCAAGTTGGTGTTATTGTTCTAAAATACATTTTCTCATTATATACACATGTATTTCTAAAACAAAATTGGAATCTTAGAAAATCTTAGTTTATTTAACACAATCTAAACAGATTATTGCTTTTAAAAGGCAAGACCGCCATTCGGCCATGGAATCAGGTCAGGAAAATCGTAGCTATTCGGCAAAAGTTGAAAATACAGAAAGTTACAAAACAAAGCCCGGGGCTTCAGGCGAATCGCCTTTTAAATGTTCGGAAAAATCTAGTCAATCGGCATTTGACATACATAGTCATTCGACAAAAGCAACGGACAGCCATTTGGCACGCAAAAACTTGGTGAATCCTCTAAACGTGGAAAACCTGCTTCCACTAGCAATTCCTCGTCAGACCCGAGTACGAATGTTTAAAGCGTAAAGCAAATTCCGGTAAATGTGCTAAACCGGACACCGATAGCTCGGATGACGAGTTTGACATGTTCGATCCAACTGCTGACTAGTCTGGCAGAGGCCGTGGAGAGTATCGCCCGCCCATGACTTATAGAGCCAGGTGCTCAACAGTAAAGTGTCGTTGGTTCAAGGGAGTTAAGTTCCAGGTTATGAAAGCTGGAAGTTCAAATTCCAGTAGAAGCAAGAAACCTACCTCCCACACCATAACCAAAACGGTTACTAGGCTCAGATAAGACAGGAAGCGTTAGCTCTATGCTTGGGAGATCTAATGTACTTAAACTCCAGTCGTCGGGTAGGGGGGGAGGATAAAACATTTTCTGTTGGGAAAAATGACCAAAGACAGGTTTATTCTGCGGGTAGTGACAGGAGTGGAGATCGATTGGATGGACAAGCCCCCGACGGGAATGAACAGAGCTTGTCCAAAATTCAATCTAAGCGAACAGGAACTGATAGAGAAGCAGATAAGAAAAATACTGGTGAAAAAGGTGGTAGAGAAGACGGCAGAAGTGCTGGGACAGTTTTTGGGACACCTTTTCCGAGGGAGAAAAAAAGGGATGCGTCCAGTGTTCAATCTCAAGGAACTAAACAAATATGTAAAATAATTTAGTATTTTACGAACACTTCAGAATCGAAAATCCAAAGGAGTTAGCGGGTACGATTAAACCGTGGGATTTTATGATGAAGTTAGATCTCAAAGACGCGTATTTTAACGTTCCCATGCATCGAAACACAAGGAAATTTCTCAGATTTCGGTGGAAAGGAAAATTTTATCAGTTCTTAGTCATGGCATTCGGCCTAGACAGAGCTTCCCGATTGTTTACAAACCTATTTAGGCCTGTGATCGTTTTTTTGGGAGAAGGATAGGAATTCGGATCATGATTTTCTGGACGATCTCATAGTATTAACAAGAGTCCAGACGAATTGAGAAGGGATCTCAAAACGATCGCTTTTGTCTTAAAAAACTTGGAGTTTCTGATAAACACGGTAAACACGGTACAAGTACCCTGTCGGGTAATGGAATATCTAGGGATGGTGATATATTCGATCGAAATGACGCTTTCGTTGCCGATGAAAAGGATAAAAAGGATCGTAGGTCTATGTTGAGGAAAAGTGTTCTAGCTAACAGCTAGCAAAGTTGGTGGGGAGAGTAACGTCCTCGATCTAGGCGGTTCTTCCGGCACCACTGCACTATCGCCATCTCCAAATGGCGAGCGCAAAAGCGCTGATGAGAGGACAGCATTACGAAACAGAGGTGTCTCTGGGGCCAGAATGCCGCCAAGACTTGATATGGTGGGTGCAGAATCTGGAGGCGACAAAAGAGAAGCGGTGAAAGCGTTTGCAAGGCGAATAACCGACATACATTTGATTCTGCATATGGACAAGATAAAGGCAGTGGTACAGGTTAACAAGAAGGCAGGCACGGCCTCAAGGCGGTTGTTACAGATTGCAACGGAAATCTTGGAGTTTTGCATGGAGAGGAAGCTAGCACTTTCGGCGATCTATCTGCCGGGCAAGGAAAACCTAATGACCGATTGGATGCCCAAATCAGGAGGTATTACGACTGGATACCGGATCCAATGGCTATGGGCACGGATGCGTTGCAAGCGAAGTGGAAAGGGCAACCGGCCTATGCGTTTCCATCGTTTTGCCAGATTGGTCGAATTTTGAAGAAAATCCGGAAAGAAGGGACAGAGGTGACCTTGATGGTACCGCCTTGGCCAACGCAAACATTATTTCCGAATCTGCTAGAAATGGTGGAACCGCCTATTTTACTGGCGCCAATAACGAGTTTATTGACTGGGCCAGAGGCATCCTTTGATGCAGACAGGTCAACTGACGTGGAAAGTGTGCGGAGAAGAGCGGAAATGCGAGGTTTTTCAGAGGTCGCTGGTAATCTTCTCGCGAACAGATGGAGAGATGGCACAAAAATCTCTTACGCCTGGCACAACTGGAGCGGCTTTGTTCGCGAACGGGGGGTGTATTAGTTTCAAGTCTCTGTGGTAGAGGTCGTAAATTTCCTCTCAGAGATGCATAAAAAGGGTGTGAATTTTCCACGATAAACGGGTTCATATCAGGTATATCTATATATCTCAGGTTCATCCGCGTTCGATGAGCAGTCTATTGGGCAACATCCGGAGGTAGTTGGGGTCATGGTAGGCATTTTAATGCCAACCCACCCACTCGAAAATACGCGACTTTTTGGGATGTCAGGAAGGTCCCGGATTTTTTGAGGGATTGGGGGCCTAACGAAAGTATGGAGTTGAGTAAGTTAACGTGGAAACTGGCTATGCTGCTGGGTTTAGTTACGTCCGGTAGATCGTCTCATTTAGGGGCCCTAGACACCGATAACATGGTAGTTACTGAGCTCATTTTTTATTGAAGAGTCTCACAAAAAAACGTAGGTCTGGGTCGAAGTGCCCCGCAGTGGAACTGTTCTCGCT
This sequence comes from Protula sp. h YS-2021, assembly GCA_949752745.1. NCBI lineage: Eukaryota > Metazoa > Annelida > Polychaeta > Sabellida > Serpulidae > Protula > Protula sp. h YS-2021. The sequence goes on from OX457026.1 coordinate 91,765,319, forward strand.
ACCAGGAGACCCAGATGTAGATCGGGTACGATGTCTCGAGACCTATTCAGACAAAACCCAGCTCTTCGTTCCCGCTATAAGTCTAACCTTTTTTGAGGGTATCGAGCCCTTTTAAACCGGTAAGTAGTGTAAAAACGACAGCTCAAAACCACTTTGTGACGTCATAATGACGTCATCAGTCGCGAGAACAACCTAAAACATAGGCGGCGTAACCCTAACCCTAACCTTAGACTATAGTAAGTGAGGACCCTCCCCTAGGACATACTATGTGAGGACCCCCTAGGCAGCAACAGTTCTACCATATACTATACTGTTGTGAAGCCTAGGACTATACTATGTGAGGACCCCCTCCCCATAAAAGTGCCGTTTTGTATCGGAAACGATAATGACATGGACAAAATGGATATGACGTCATAATAGGCGGCGTAACCATAGTAACCAAAATCATCATTTTGGCAGGAAAATCCACATTTTAGCGGGAACAAAATCAAGATTTCGGTTGGAAATGGTACACTATCAATCATTGAGCCACTGTCAATCATCATGACGTCAGACCCCCCCCCCCCCCGCCCGAGCCGGAATAAGTATGTGGACAAATTTTATAACATCTATTTTCATACATGGAAAATTTTACATCTATTTTTAGACATGAAAAAATTTTGCAACATTTATTTTTAGACATGTAAAATTTTACATCTATTTTTAGCCATGGAAAATTTTATAACATCTATTTTTAGACATGTGACGTCATAATGACGTCAGTCCCTCCCCCCCCCCCCCCACGGGAGAGGAAAATTTTTCCGAAATCTATTTTAGACATCTCCCCACGAACTTAGGAACTTGGAAATTAGCAGATCTCCCCACGAATTTAGGAACTTGGAAATTAGCAGTTTGGCCTGAAATCCTACTCCTGTGTGGTATAAGGAGATGGTCGAAGACACATTTCGCTCATTTCAGTTCTAGCAATTGATGTGATAACAACAATGGATACACCAGTCTTCTGCCATGAATGCAAAGTGGAATTTCCATCTATGGAATTGTTTGAAGCACATACATACACTCAAGCTGAGATTAAAACTGCAGTGAAAAGTGCTCGTGAAGAGCTTGTTCAGGAAAAAGAAGCAAAGAGACGAAAGATGGCAGAAACACCAGTCCTCTGCCTTGAATGTAATGTAAAATTCCCATCTATGAATGTGTTTGAGGCACATACATGCACACCAGCTGAGATGACACGTGCTCATGAAAAGTTTGTTGAGAAGAAACCTGCAAAGAGACAAAAGACGGGACAAGACAGAAGGGTTAGTCTTGGTTAAAACGCGCAGGAAAAACGGCTTGATTCTGACAATGGATCTACTACTTGAAATACTATAGCAAGAGAACCGTATTAAGACACATTTGCTGGAGACCTTAAATCATGGAATGAAATGGTACATTGTAGTACATGCGTCCTTCAAGAAAATGACGCCGAAAGCTGAAGTTGATAGAACAAGTGGATAACGCATTTATCAGCAGTCCAACATATACAGCATACAATCCAGCGGATATTGAACAGGACTTTCCGGGAGCCTATAAAGATGTTGGGTGTTGGATAATGTACTGTACATTGAAGTACATGCAACTACATCAGTGCCTCTGAATGCAAGCAGTTTTATCCCACTGCCGAAGAAAGTGAACGATACTAGGGGCGTATTAAACACTAAGAATAAAGACAACAAGTGTTGCTTATGGTCAGTATTGGCTCACCTTCAACCTCATGAGAACAACCCAAATCGCGTGAACCATTACAAACCATTTGAGAAGGAATTAAAGGTAGAGAGCATGACATTTCCCACGCCAATTACTGACATTCCAAAATTTGAAAAGGAGAACGATGTATCCATCAACGTGTTTGGATATGAACAAGATGTAGTTGTTTCGATAGAACTTAGCCGAAACGTCAGCGCCAGAGAAATCAACTTACTTCTCATTAGCAATGACAAGAAAAGACATTACTGCCTGATCACGAATTTCAGCAGACTTATGGCCTACCGGTCGAACCATGATGGAGCAGCTTTTTATTGTTTCAACTGTCTTCACGGGTTTATGCGACCAGATCTTTTAGATGAGCATCGTGAAGTGTGTGGCAAGCATGGAACGCAACGTTTTCATTCCCCAAGGAACCTATAATCAAGTTAAGAATGTAGCCGAACAACAGCGAGGACCTTTTGTGATTTATGCCGACTTTGAATGTTTCATGCAAAAACATGAAGGGGATAGGTATCAGCATCACCCGACAAACAACTTTGAATATGTGATTGTCAGCCAGTACGACACACGTGCACCAGTCGTGTATCGAGGAGACAATGCCGTGAAAGTCTTTTTAATCCATATGCTTAATGATCATATTTTGCGTGTTGACCCGTGAGGACCAAGAGAATTTCTAGAACGCTGTCGATTGCTACATTTGTCATGAGCCTCTAGGAGCGGATCGTGTGAAAGATCATCACCATATCAATGGCAAATACCGCGGACCATACGGTCATTTCCAACACCACTGAGAAATATATTGCATTCACCATGAGCAATCTGAAATTTACAGACAGCTTTCAGTTTATGAGTACCTCTATACAGAAGTTGGTATCCAACCTTGCGGCAGAAGGGAAAGATAACTTGCACAACATGACTAGTGATATCCACAATAGTGACCAACAAGATTTGTTGTTGAGAAAGGGAATGTACCCTTATGATTACGTGGACGAACCGTTCAAATTTGCCGAAACGCAGCTACCGTCAGTTTACAGTCAGCTCAGTGAAGAGGAAATTAGCGATGAGGATTATTTTCATGCGCAGAAGGTGCGGGATACATTCAACTGTACCACATTCGGTGAATACCATGACCTGTACCTGAAATCGGAAGTGCTACTGCTGACTGACGTGTTTGAAAATTTTCGTCAAGTATGCCTCAACACATATGAATTGGGTCCCGCCCATTACTACACCGCCCAGGACTGTCGTGAGATGCTATGTTAAAAGCGACGAAGAAGAAAGGAATTAATCACTGATATTGAGATGTACCAAATGGTTGAACAAGGCCTACGTGGGGGAATATCTGTCATCAAGCACAACTATGCGAAAGCAAATAACCCCTATGTAGCACATTACAATTCTGACATGCCGAACAACTGCCTGATGTACCTCGACGCAAAAAACCTGTACGGCTGGGCCATGTCATAGAGCATGCCTCAAAGTGGATTTATGTGGGTGAGCGAGCCAGAATCCCTCGACTTCCCTAATGTGGCTGAAGATGACGACATTGAATACATTTTAGAAGTGGATTTAGAATACCCACATACAATCCATGATCGTCATAATCACTATCCAGTGGCTCCAGAACGGAAATGTGTGAAAGTTGGAGAATTGTCAGAGCACAGTCAGAAGCTACGGAAAGATGTGAACATGAAAGGCAAACCGAGTGAAGAGCTCATTCCTAACTTGTGTAACAAGAAAAAAATATGTGTTTCATTATAGAAATTTGCAGCAGTACGTCTCGTTTGGGTTGAAAGTCACCAAAGTGCACCATGCCCTCATGTTTGAACAGCGCAAATGGTTGGCGAAATACATTACCTTGAATACAGAAAAGAGAAAATTGGCTAAGAACCCGTTTGAGAAAGACTTCTTCAAACTGATGAACAACTCTGTGTTTGGCAAAATGTGAGAAAACGAATCAATGTTGAACTTGTTCACAAGGAAAAGCGGTTCAAGAAACTCGTAGCCAAACCTTCTTTCCACAAATTCATAATTTTCAACGAAGATTTGACCGCCGTACATTTGCGTAAAGGGGATTTGCTTCTGGATACACCCATTCAAGTTGGCTTCACCATTCCCGACCTCAGCAAAGTTCGACTTTCATGTTCGACTTTCATTACAGCTACATCATGGCTAAGTATCCCAATGCCAAGTTGCTGTTCAGCGACACCGACAGTCTGTGTTATGCCATAGAAACGGAAGATATCTACAAGGATATGCAGCAAGATACTGACCTGTTTGACACAAGTGACTATCAATCAAATCATTTCCTGCATTCTAACGCAAACAAAAAAGTGCTTGGGAAAATGAAGGATGAGACCGCAGGCATCTCTGTTGAAGAGACCAAGAGACCAAAAATGTACAGTTTGGTGTATGATGGGAAAGAAAAACATACCGACAAAGGCATCACTCGAGCTTGTCAAAGACGCATTAAACATAAGCATTATAGAGGCAGTTTGTTCAACCAAACTCAAACCATGTCTACAGGGCGCATTATTCGAAGTCATGACAGCTTTACTCGGAGAAGTTGAGGGAAGTAGGTGTGAACACCGAAGCGTTAACATAGAAGTTGGAAGACGTAAGAGATCTGCATCTAATATGGATACTCTTGCTGATACATAAAGGACTTAGAAATTAAAAATCCAACCACCACCACTACCACCAAGAAATTGAAAGTGGAGACGACACCAACACCACAGTCGTGGGAGAGAATGATTTCTCTAGGAAATGGAATGCACATTAAAATTATGAAATAAAGTAATGGAGGAGTGGTGAACATTCGCAAGTACCTCAAAGATGAGGGGGCTAGAAGAACCCGTCCTACGAAAAAGGGTATTTTGCTTACAATACCTGAATGGATAATGTTAAAGAAGCAGGTGAAAGAAATTGATAAAAGGCTTCGAAGACAAGAAGATACCTCATAAAAGTGTACGTACTGTCATTATGAATGCATTAGTGTTTAACGGTGGTGCTTACTTCGCTGTGAGTGACTTGAATGGAGTGATTGTAAATTCTGTCTATCGGTTTAAACCTGAAGTGTGGAAAGACCTAAAAAACATACCGTTAACAGTACCTGGGTTTAAACGTAAACTTGAAAATAATTTTAAAGTGTTAGTGACTGGACATAATTCATCAAACATACGTGTTAGATTCTGAGAAAATCTTTTACAGGATTATCCAGATGATTATGTGGAATTGTGCCACATACTCCATTTACAGCATTAATTGACTTTGATATGAAGAAATGGCGCGAAGTCTTACGATTCCTAGAGGCTATACAACATCCACTCTTCAATATCATCCGAGCATGAAAATACCCCTTCACAGACAAAAAAAAGCTTATAGTTGATCCAACTGTTGAACGAGATGGAGGACTTTTTATGGGATTATGAACCCAATACAAATTACTTGTGATATATGAGAAACGCATGTGATGACATTGTGCTAAGACATTTTGGAAAGTGTATCATACTATCGCCTGAAGCACAATCCGTGTTGAAGGATAATCTAGAGGAGCTGGGGATACCTAGCTTTCTCCTTATACTCTCAGATGATTTAGAAGTACGTGTGACTGCGAACTGCCCAGACTTGTTTGTACAATTCCGTCAGTATGACGAGCTTACAGAATGCTACGACTACATTATCCTCAACTCAGTGGAATGGCACGCTCTGTTACAAACATTGGATTGGGAAAAATCTAACGCTTAAATTCGAAGAGGACTTGAAAGTACAACTTATGCGGGGTTCCAAGTCAATTCAGCTGACACATTCCATAGTGATGCACATAGACATGAATGAACATGAATATGAACTGAAACTGTCTGAACATGAAACTGTTAAAATGATAAAGTTTGGTAATGTGAGTTATGTAAGTTTTCATAGCATTTACAAATGTGGATATAATGTCTATGATACATATATTAATTTAGATTGTAATGAATGGCATTCTTTTATCAATGTATTGAATGCGTTTGTCAAAAAAAGTTTAATGTGAAATAGATTTGTTGAAATGTAAAATAGATTTGTTGAAATGTAAAATAGATTTGTTGAAATGTAAAATAGACTTGCTGAAATGTAACACAATAAAATAGAAAATTGCATAAAAACTGCCTTGTTTTATTTATTATAAAATGAAATTAGCAACTACCAAAAAAACTTAACTAATACAACTCTAGATACAATTCTATATACAAACAACAATAATAAAACAATGGTTTATAATGTCTATATACAAAATCTTCTACAACACCATCACTTCTTCTCAATACATCTGCAATATCAAACATACTATAATCTCTAGCTCTATGTAATATACAATATACACAATAAAAATCACATGTAGATGACATTGGTGTTTGCAATGGTATGGAATTATACAGATATTCATTACTTAAAAACATTTCTAAACGATTATCTTTAGGTAAAAGTCCATACGAGCCAAAATATTCCACAACTTTGTCAAAATACACTGCCACCCAATGCTCTCCTGGCTCATCATGTCTCGTCTGTATTGATGACATAGGTACCGCGTTGTAAAGATGGTAACTGGTCCATGGAAAACACACCTTGAAACAAGTCCTTTGTCATCAAATCATGGGTCAGTGTAAAGTTGCATGTAGCTAAGATTAAAATGTTCGAAATTGCATGGATTTCTCAATGCTGTTTCATTCCAATGGCAACACGTTTTGGTAATTGGCCCAAAAAGATGTTATCTGTCACAAAAGATTGAAATTCTGCTGGAATGGCCAAAATTTTACATTCTTTTCTAGTAATAGGAAACTTGGCAGGAGTTTTCATCAATGAATCCGTATGTCCTAACTGAATACCTGGACTAGCCCTCACTTTGCGAATGGTTTAAAGTGCATCTTTCACTTCTACCTTAAAGGTATTATTTGCAGCTATTAATACATATTCATCTTTTTGTCTATATAAACGCAGTTTCATACTAATACCATTGGGAAGATAGTGATCCTGCTCAAAGAAATATACCTTAAACCGCCTGTAAGCATAAACTCACGGCTGAGACGCGTATGCAAATAAAGATTGTGTAAACCATTATTTCCTGCGTCGCCTATATGGTCTTTTCACCTCATGTGCATTCATTGATCCAGCAGCGCTCAGAATAAAGACTTTCTGCCGAGTCATGAACGAGGTGAGATATAATGCTGGTATAACCATGAGTATTGTTACTATGTGATGCCAATCGATCATTCAGAAATCATTCAATATTGGACCATAACCCATTAAGCAAATCATTGATACATGATACATTATCATCTGCACCACACGGTGTTTCATCACTCTTAACAATGCAGCATACAATATAAAGTTTGTTGTTCTTTAAATCTAAATGTAAAATTCTATTGGGGCGCCCTCTCTAATGGTAGTAAGTGGTTGATACTCTACATTATAATTTTTCTACAGCAGTTTGCGTTGATGGTATTTGTAACCATTCCAATGGAGAAAGACTATATTCACATGAATGATTATGAATTTAAGACATTTTTGTGTTCAAAAGATATCTTTTTAATGTTTTGTTGATGTTATCCGACTCGCTCCTTTTTATCTTCTGGCACGTTTTGTCGGTTGCCCTCTCTTTTGTCTTCCTAACACATCACCAATCACATGCTGTGCAACTCGGCCCGTAACAGCTTTCGCGACATCTTTTGCGGCCTTTTCAAGATGTGGCGCAACGATTTTAGCCCCTGCCTTAAGTAGTGGAATAGCTTTGCGAGCCAATGATCCCAGTATTGAACCAATACCATCGCTATATTGTATTCACGCTCCTTTGAATTCTGGTAATGCCCCGCCCACTTGACGAAGAAAATGGTTGCGGTATGCAGATGGATTGTGTGTGTATGCTTTCGTAATGCTTTTGGTCGAAAATGAAGTTTACAAATCACCTTTCCAGTTTGAAATGTTGGGATAATAGTTCATACTAGCATTAGTAAAGTAATGTAAAAGCTTGTTGACTCCATAATGACTAAATTGTATATGTGCGTTGACGGAATGGATGTGTATATACATTACTTTGTGCATAGCGTGCGCCATTCACACAACATGCACTACGGTGTGCATGGTCCACAGTGTTGCTGTCTATTACTTCTCCTTCACAACAAGCACTTGCACATCTTATTTTTACAGGAATATGATTTGTAGTTTTAATTTCATTTTCTTGACAAGAACATAGCTCTTTAAACAATGTTAAAAATTTTGCCATCCTTCCGTCTTTGTTGACGATGTTTCATTTCTTTTGTAATGTCTTCACGAGTTGTCTTTTTATTAAAAATAATTTTTCGAATATTAGCATCTAAAATTTCTTGGATAAACTGATTCCAACCATATGGTTGTTCTCGTCGTTCTTTTCTTCTTGTAGCAACCAATGCTTCTTTCAACAAATCAATAATGTTAGAATTTTTGATGACATCATCCGTTTTCAGCACAAGTTCATTTTTATCTGTTCATCTCGTACCATGTTTCTTAAGTTTTGCTGCTAAAAGTTGTGTTACTTTACATGATAAATGGGTTGAAGATGGCTTAGAAATATTAACTTTTCTGATTTTTCAGATGATGCAACAGACTTTTGTTGTGACTGATTTGTTCGTAAATGACGACCAAGAAGTTAAGACATTTCTATTGCCTTTTCACGAGTTCGTTTCCCACGTAAAAGTTTATTCACATTTGTTTTGATTCCACCATCTTTCTTTTCTAACAACATTATATATTCGTATTGAGGAATGAGGAAACATTTTCAAGATACGCTTCATTTTAAAGAACCTGAGCTAACAAGGGAAATGCAAATTTAGCAATGGCGCCAGTGAATCTTCCTTTCTGATTAAACAACTTCTTTTTTCTTCGAAGTGATATTTTCATGTCTCCTAGAGTGCGTAGGGTATGATGTTACACTTGAATTCCTCATACCTTTTTGAGCTAAAGGACAAATGTCCTCGCAATGTATTCAAACAAATTTCAAACCAGCTAGTTACTTCCTCCTTGGTAGCTTGCTGTAGCAAGGATTTACGTCGTTTAGGCCCACTGCGTGCGAGCAAGTAAAAAAAAAGCTGGTTAGCTTGAATACGTTTAGACATCTTGACTGCGAATGGTTACGTGACTTGGTTCTTGTTCATACGCCACTTTATATATATAATGTGTATCTTTTGGTAAAATGCCTGTACGATTACGCAGTTGATCATTTGTCTTTGGTTTTAAATCAATGAATAATATACATGAGGTTAGCTAGTAGCATCTTGATAGGCTTCTATGAGAAATTGAGATCTTCCAGGATACATTTGCCGCGCTCATGTACTTAGTTGTTGACTGTCTCTAGGATTTTTAAATAGAATGATGTAATGTGTATTCAAACTAATATTTCGCATTTCTTTGCCATGATGAAATAAATTATGCACAATAAAAATGATGCTTAGATTATTATTTTGATGACTGCTGCCAACACTAAAGAGACGTGTCATACGCTCATCACCATGACATTTGGTCATTAAGTTATCAATGATGAGCAAGTTTGGTTTTTCGGGTTAAAGCGCGCTTCAATGTCCCCTGGAATGCCTTGGTAAAATTCCACAATTTCACTCCCTTGTACAAAGGCTGATCTGCTGCATAGAGTCTTAAAATGCTTTTTGGAGAGGGTTTAATTCACAAGAGAAGTTTTACCACTACCTGTAAGCCCAGAAACCAAACATGTAAATGGATGCTTCATTTTTGAATGTCTGTTTCTTTTACCCAATTGTTAAACTTCTTTGGCCAACCTAACCACTTGACAAATGATTCTTTCACACCTCGTCTTTTTTGTGTTTTTAAGACCTTTTCAATTCTGTTGATGATTCAATATCTTTTGTCACTTTCTGCAGTTCTTCCTCATAGAAATGTCCATCAATATCTTCGTCTAAAAAGTCTTTCACACGATAAAAATGTATTCCTTGCTTCTTACAACGATGTGTGATAATGAAGACCTCTTGCGTCCACTTTATATGATAATCCCGTTGAAACACATATTTCATGTGTGAAATGCTAACATGTTCACCAATTTTAAATTTGTAGGGTTTTTCTTCTATGGTTTCAATTTCAATTTGTCCACATACATATACTTCCACACTTTAGATTCATTTTCTTTTCGAATGTCTGCAGGAGCATACTTATTAGGGAGGGAGCCATGAGGTCTATGGTTGTAATTGTACACCAAGTCTCGAAGGATGTCCATATAACGATAAGTTTGATTATGTAGGAAATAGCGATACATCATTCCCTTTAGAGTACGAATGACTCTCTCAGCAAAGTTGACTTTGGTTTCATTCTTTGTTGCATAAGCATGAATGCCCTCCTTCTTAAAAAATGCTTTTACCCATCTGTTTTTAAATTCAGTTCCTTTATCTGACTTAGAGTTCGTGGTCTTCGATGCGTTTCATGAAAAATCTTTTGAAAGGCTTGTCTGACGCTGGTATGTGATTTGTTGGGTATTAGCTGCACCCACAAATATTTGGAAAACACATCAGTGACAATCAGTAAGGTGTCATCATTATAGGGGGCTATGTTTCCCATATCATCTAAATCAGTATCCTACATGTCATCAATATCACGTGTAATGGCACGTTGCCTTTTAAACCTGTATTTTACAGGTTGTAGTAAACTGAATGCATCTTGATCCTGCAGCCATTTCTTCACTTGTGAATGTGTGACTGGTTGATCATGTTTTCGTAAGATGTGATACAGTTTGTAAGGACCAGCAAATGCCCCGGGTTGACCAGGTTTAAAGTAAATATTGGTTAAGTAGTCTTTCTACGTCGACATGTTAACACTAATTGATTAGTACTTTTCAACATATCTTACATTTTATTTCATTGTCCAATCAACACATCTTACAGTTTTATTTCGTTGTCCAAGCAACATATTTTACAGTTTTTATTCTTTTTCTTTACAAATCAAGTATAGACACAATATTGCGAATAACTGAATAATTGATGTTCAATGTACACTAACCAACTACTAAATTCATCAAATGTTATAGCATCTACATCATGTTTTTCACAACTGTGATTTGCATTGTCTAACACTTTATCTAAATGAATATAGTATTTAGCTTCATTCCAGTATGTATAGACACATGCGAAATGACAAGTATGTTCTTGACACTCTTCCTTTAGACAAGAGGGACATACTAAACATGCAAATTGTTCTACAGCTGGTAACATTTCTTCACAATATGCTTTTTGCATAATTTATTGTCTCAATGTAATGTCTGCCATTATACTACAATATAGATTAAGCACTCTCTCACTTCGTCAAACAGTCTTGGATCAAACGGAGCAAAGTGATATGCTGCTTCCACATCAAACTCTTCAGCTCCGTCAATATCTGAAAGCATACACCCTGATGAAAACACGTAAGTTTGTCAAGCTTAGCGTTGAATGAGCAAGTTTCCAATAGATGCTGAAGTGTTGCAGTTGTTGTTGAGCAGACCCAAAACTTGCCAGTTCACTTACCATGTAGTCCACGTACTTCTCCTTGAAACACGTTTCTACATGCATTCTTGCTTCCCATGTTCGTTAAAACAGGTCTGCACACTATGGCAAATGATTTCCAAAAGTCTTTCAACACTTCTTGCAGAAGTATCAGTCTTTCCACGCTACTTCAGATGAACCAGTTACATAACAACACTTATATATACCCCTCATACATACATAGTCAGCATTTTTAACAACTTCTCCATTATATTCTTACCAGGATATGATGGAGATGATATTTGTTTGACACCAGCTCCCCATCATAAGTTGCTTCAACTAAAGTCTTATCTTTTCATTCTTTTAACTTTTTGCGAAATAATACGCACTGATTTAATTTTACATATAAAACATCTTGCATTTTGCTTATCTTCACTGTGTGCCATAAGGGACATAGCTTTATCACTTTAGCGATACGTTTCGCTTCATATCCATTTCTACATGCAATAATAGCTAAAGCAATATCTTGACGGTGATGAAAAACTGCTTTCTCACATTGATATAAAGCTTCACTCGAGTTGAACGTATGTCCATACTTTCCAAGTCTTGTTAGAAACATGTTTGAAAGAACACCCTTATAACCGCTAAATAACAAAACATTGTCGATTTTGTCTGGTTGCATTTTTTTCCAGGTTTGATAATGTTCATCAAGACTTCTTCCAACTTGCACTTAGAGTTCTTTTTGTTCCGTTGCTGACATGTTCCACTTTGTTTCTTCCTGTAATATGATAATGGTGAGCATGTTTATCCAGAACTTCTTTTGAAATTTCTGCTACCTCTTGGATCATTTTCTTCCTTTGAACCATCTCATATAAGATTAAATTCGCTAGAAAGAAAAACATTGTTGCTAGTCATTCAAATGACTCTTTGAATCAACTCACATAAGATTTATTTTGCTAGAAACATTGTTGCTGTCTTCAACATTTAAATCACTAAGTTGTCAAAAGGTTTTTTTTCTCCTTACCTTATCTGTGTAGAGGTATCCTCTCTCCCTTAAATAATCAACCACGCGAAAGTACACTCCTACATCAGTGCGGGCAGAATAGAGCGCAGAATCAAAGTCAAAGTCAGCATCGTCTTCTATTCCAGTTTTATAACATTCTCCAATAAATCTTGAATGCAGTTCAATCACATCAAGACTGTGGTGTACAACGTTCCAAAAAGAGTCTAAATGGTAAAGTTGATAGTCTGCAGCTCCATAACAAGCAAGTTTAGCAATCATAAAGTCAACATAAGCCTTTTTAAAACATAAGTCCATCTTTTCAGTAAGTCTGAACAGCGAAATGTGGCTTTTAATTTGCTTCACAGACATGAAGCACTCCACACTGGCTGCAGAAGTTGTCAGGTTCACACATCTTGTAATTGTACGTGTGGCAGTAACAATGATACTCACCGGCATATCCGAAAGCACCGCAATATTCACAGGTAAGACCAAGTTGATTGTGTACATTCATATTCTCCAATTGAACTTCAGCCAGTCTTTTCTTGGATAGTTTTGACATCTTCATCCGATTGTCCTTTTGCAGTTTGATGACAGTTTTCTTGTCATGACATTCCGTACATGGCTCAGGTTTGGCGAATAAGACTGAGTTGATTTTATCCATCTCCTGAAGCAGCGTCTCCCTTTCACCATCATTCATGTTGATGTAATAGTTGTATTCTTTCCCTTCAAACAGTGATGTGTGCACAAAACTCACATTTCTAGTTATGAAATGACTTCAAGCCACTTCGTTTCCGTTAAGTACAGCTTGAAGCCAATGTTGCGTAAATTTTTCAAGTTCTGATACACAATCTTCCACAGGGAATGGTGCTAAAGCAAGCCATTTCTCTCCGTGTTTGATTCGAAGAAATGGTCCAAACTCTCCATGCTCCACAGTAATGTTTAAGTTCACACTACTTTTAAAGCTGCTTGTCTTCTCCATGGCTGCACATCAAATGGTGGCTTGGTCCTCTCCATCCCACTCCTTTTATACGACATCACATGGTTGTAAAAATGGCGGAGTCAGCTCCTTGCCTTTTGTCTCATGATGAAAGTCCCACTGCTTATTCCTTGAAAATTTCCCGTTTCAACAGATATGGTATGGTCCTGCTTGATTCAAGTTTAGATTTGAGATGTTATGGCTTGACATGATCACTTTTAAATGCTTCAGATGTATTTTTCAAGTTTATGCCGCCATTTGCAACCCAGAACGAGTAGTTAGCATTCCTTGCTACACTGCACAGACATCTAACGGAGCACCTAACGCTTCCTCGGGATCTTTCATTCTTTACTGCACTGCAGAGATATCTGACTGAGCGCTTTCCCCCTCCAAGGCATCTGTCATTCTTTTTACTTCACTGGAGAGACATTTGATGGAAAGCCTAACGCTTCCTCCAAGGCATATGTCATTGTAGCCATTTCAGTGTCGCCTTTCATGTTTAATAAGATATCAAGTGATTCGTCAGCATAGAATTCAAACAGGTCATCAATGTCGATGTCAATAGCTGGGACCGGCATGTTGAGCGACGTGTCCACTGGAGAGGCATCTGGTGGAAAGCCTAATGGTTCCTCCAAGGCGTATGTCATTGTAGTTATTGCAGTTTCGTCTTTCATAGTTAATGTGATATAAACTGATTCATCAGCATAGAAGCGAAACAGGCCATTAATGTCAATGTCAATAGCTGGAGCCATTGTGTCCCGAGGTGTGTTGAGCGACGTGTCCATGACAATGTCATTGCCGTTTCCGAGATGAAACAGCCCTTTTATACGACTTTTTGTGCTGATTTGGTCGACTTTTCCTCGACCCGCCGCCTGGGGGGTCCTCACTTTGTATAGTCCTAGGCTTCACAACAATATAGTATATGGTACAAATGTTGCCGCCTAAGGGGGGTCCTCACATAGTATGTCCCAGGGGTCCGCACTTACTATAGTCTAGGGTTACGCCGCCTAGGGAGGTTGGTCACGTAACTGATGACGTCATTATGGTTTTGACGTGGTTTTGAACTGTCGTTTTCACCGTTTTACTCCGGTAGTCCCTAGCACGATAGCAGGATGGTTGAAGAGGGTGCTAGGGGCTGTGTGCATTGATACCTCGGTTTGGACAGCTCCTTCAATCAGGGGGTGCTCTACCTCCAAGGCGACAAATGTGGGGGTCTAGGTAGCATAATCATGAAGGCGGCAAATTGGAAGTCAGTAGGGACCTTTCGTAGACATTATAGGAGGCCCATAGACGAGGACAAGAAAATTTTCAAACTAAGGTGCTAATGGCAAAGTTTAGGCTTTGAACAAGCAGTATTAGACCTTATGTAAGATCATAGGGCCCGTCAGGACCCGAAGTGAAATTATGATTTTATAGATGATCCGAAGTAAAGTCTAAAACGCTCCCACCGCCCCCCCCCCCCCAACGTTTATCTGAGCGAGAAGGAGGAGTGGGCATGGATCGGGCAGCCTCGAAGGCGGCTCCAGGGCGGAGTTTGGCATTATATGGATTTCCACCCTCCGGTAAATAAAATGTGTGGTTTTGGGGTGTTTTAGAGGTCGGAGATATTGACACATGAGTGGGGAGCGTCTAGGAGGGAGGAACCGACAGGCGACCTGAGGAGGACTAGAGTGTTAAGAACTTTCTGATTTAGACGGAGTTCTGTTTACGGCCTCGCTTTGTAGTTTCGACCGGATAATAAAAGCTTGTTTGTGGAATATACGTGTCTTATTCGAGCAAATTTTGAATCTTTCGAATGCTGTGAGGAGAAAGCAGTGTTAGACATTATTTCGGATCACTATAAAATCATAATTTCACTTCGGGTCTTGTCGGACCCTAGTAATATTCCTAATTGCTTGTCACTATGTTTTTTTTCAGGTTGTCCATTTATGTCCAACAGCCGACGTCTACGGCGGTTCGGTCTCTTGTGCTTAACGCCTTTTACTCCGCAGACCCACTGGGGATTCCGCGCAAAATAGTACTCATGAAGGAGAGGAATCACTTATTAAAAAAAAACAATTAAAATGTAGATTTTAGTGACTTGGACACTCAGATGCATCTTCTTCGCCAATGTGTGAGAATACTCAACACTAAGGGATGCGCAGCACGGCCAGGTAGATAGAAATATCCATCCGCTCTGTGTTTGTACATAACAAATAGATCCCATAAGAGGTCAGCTGTTTTATAACAACGCAGGTTGTCGGTAACGAAACCAGTCTATTTTCGAATGAATTGGGCGATAATCGGACTCCATGTGAAAGGTGACAGGTCGGTTAAAAAAAAGTGAAGTTAACAAACACAGAAAGCGATTTTAAAGGAAAATGTAACTTAAGGGTTCTTAAGTAAATCGAGCATAAAATACGGTATAACTGAATTGTGTATGTATTGGTAAGTTATAACTTTCGGATCTTTGCGATGGAGGTGTTGTTTCAACTGCAAATTTATAAGCCAATTCGCACTTTTGACTTTTGCCGAAAAGTTTTTGCGTTTCGGCTGAATTCAGGTGGGATAAGGGTATAAAGAAATGATAGGAAAAAAAACGGCAAAATCAACAAAATTCCATTTCGCCAGAAATATATTCACATGTTGGTTATTAAAGGGACTGAATAATATGTAAAATAGTTTTTGAAAGATCATATGATGGCTTTATAAATTTGAAAGTGCGCACGCTGAAAGAAAATTAGAATTTTGATGTTTTTCCCTTATCATTTCTTTATAATTTATCCCCCAACATTTTCAGTCGAAACAACACCTCCAAGCGGAAAAATCCCAAAGTGCGAATTGGCTTATTGGGATAATTTTTGACTGCGTTTTATTGGGATATGACACTCCCTATACAGCCTATAGTATCCAGCTGTATACAGCGCTTTTTATCTTTTTAACACACGCGGTATTTGTACATTCAATTACATTTTTTCCACATTTCCGGCATTGCAAACTTGTCAAGTTTTGTCATGTGCTGCACCATTGGAAAAACGGTGACGAAAACAGATTCCAGATCTTTCACAAAAATAACCCAATTTTTTCGGATGGTATAAATAAAGCATCGAGAATGTGACTTAGGCAATGATGTTGACCCCGATAGCAACTATTTTTACGATGTCTTGCCAAACTGTGAGTACTACACAGTTAATAATTTCACTTACAACATAAAAAAAGTTGAAGGTTTTTCAATCATCCACTTCAACACTAGGAGTCTGCGCGCAAATTTTGATGACATGTTAACATTTATTCATAATTAAGAGAGGCGATTTCATGTTATAGCTGTATCTGAAACGTGGCTTACAGACGATGATAACCTAAGCGAATATACTATAGGTGATTATGAATGCTTTTCAATCAATCGAAAAAATAAAAGGGGTGGAGGGGTAGCCCTGTATGTTGACTCGAGTATACAATTTAAAAAGATTGTGAACTATTCTACGTCTATACCTGACCTGGTTGATTGTATAAGTATAGAAATTGACATCAGTCGCGCCAAGAATATTATTGTTAGCTGTATGTATCCCTGTCCGGGGTCGAAAATCTCTGAATATATCGACTATTTTGGAACAAATGCTCAGTGATATCAAGTGTAAATCAATATTTCTGTGTGGAGATTTTAATATAAATTTGCTCAATTTTGAAAGTCATACTGACACAAATAACTTTGTGGATTTACTTTTTAGCTACGGACTATTTCCTGTGATAAATAAACCAACACGCGTGTCTAGTGACTCTGCTACGTTAATAGATAATATATTCACAAATACACTTATTAACAATGTCTCACATGGTATTCTTATCTGTAATATCAGCGACCATCTAGGTATTTTCTCTATATGTAACTATTCAGGGTTTAAATATGAAAAGAAAGATAGAATTGTTTCCAGAAGAGTCGTAAATGATAACAGTATAGAGGCACTAAAAACGGAATAAAGTGATTGTACATGGTCGGAGTTATCTGTCACTAGGGATGTTAATATTGCATATGACACTTTTTTAGAAAAATTTAAAAAGCTATATGATAAAAATTGGCCACAAAAACGTGTTGTACCTAAATCGAAAGCTCCAAATAAGCCTTGGATGGCACGTGGTCTCATAAATGCATGCCACAAGCGTGATGTATTGCATAAACATTTTATCAATTGTAGAACAGTTCAAAATGAAGTCAAGTTTAAAAGGTATCGAAACAAGTTAAGCATTATTTTAAGATATTGCAAAAGGAGTTATTATACGCATATGCTACAAAATTGCTATGGAAATATAAAAGGTACCTGGAAAGTGTTAAATAATGTATTGAAGCGTCAGCATGTAAAGTGTAGTTATCCTGATAATTTCGTAAATTGTGACGGTACAAAAACTTCGGGTAAACAGATTATTGTCAATGTGTTTAACAGGTTTTTCGTTAATGTAGGACCAAATCTAGCAGAAAAACTTGAAGATGTAAACAATGGTAACATATATGATTTTTTAGGAAGTAGAAATCCTAACTCCATGTTTTTAAACCCAGTAGAAATTAAGGAAGTTGAGAGCGTGATAAGAGGTTTCCAAAACAAAGTGTCGCTGGATTGCTATGATATTTCCATGGATATCGTTAAAAGAGTGATGCCTAGTATTGTTACTCCCCTTACTGCAATCTGTCATCTTTCTTTTTCAACCGGTATATTTCCAGATAAAATGAAATTAGCTAAAGTTTCTCCACTGTTCAAGTCAGGTGACAGATCAAAACTTAACAACTATAGACCCGTGTCACTTCTGCCTCAGTTCTTAAAAATCCTGGAAAAATTGTTCGAAAATCGTCTAAATAAATTCGTAGAAAGTAACAATCTATTAAGTGAAAGTCAATACGGATTCCGAAATTGCCGTTCAACATCCTTAGCTTTAATACAGTTACTTGAAGAATTAACGAGCGCAATAGATAAAAAGCATGCAACAATAGGGGTATTCATAGATCTGAAAAAGTCTTCTTCTCAAAAATCTCAGCTATTATGGTATTAGAGGCATCTCAAATGAATGGATTGAAAGCTATTTGGCAAATCGTCAGCAATTTGTTCAGATCGATAATTTTGTTTCCAGTACATCTAATGTAATCTGTGGTGTCTCTCAAGGCTCTATTTTAGGTCCAAAATTATTTATCTTATATATTAATGATATTGTGAATGTTTCAAAGTTTATAAAGTTCATTCTCTTCGCGGATGATACAAATATTTTCTACACAGGGAAAAATGTATCGGAAATTGAAAAAATAATCAACATAGAATTAATAAATTTAAGCACTTGGTTCAAATTAAATAAGCTTTCTCTTAATGTATCGAAAACAAATTTCATGGTATTTGGACACTCAAATAGAAGTCTGGATGTGAATATCTTGTTCGCAGAAGAAACTGTCAAGCGTGTTAGCTCAACTAAATTCCTAGGCGTTATTATGGACGAGAAACTATCATGGAAAGCACATGTATTAAAAGTAAGAAGTAATTTGTCGAAATGTATTTCCATATTGTACAAATCTAGTTTTGTCTTGGAGAGTAATGCTCTATACATGATTTATTGCACATTGTTTCTCCCGTCTATCATGTACTGTATAGAGGTCTGGGGTAACACCTACAAAAGTAACACAAGGTGTATTTTCATTCTACAAAAGAGAGCTATAAGATTAATTGATAATGCACCTAAACTAACGCATTCTCAACAATTGTTTCATTCTTTGAAATTGTTAACCTTTTACGATATCGTCAAATTTAAAACAATAGTTATCATGTTTATAGCAAAATATTACCTTCTTCCTAAAAATATACAATGTTATTTTAATATAAATTTACAAAATGAAAGGAAAACAAGACAACACGGAAAATTCTTAAATTGTTATGTTAGAACTACGTTAAAGCAACACTGTATCAGTATAGTTGGGGTAAAATTCTGGAGCTCGTTACCAGATGATTTAAAGAATATCAGCTGCTTAAAATCGTTTAAATCTCAGTTAAAGTTTAGTTTAATCTCCTCATACACGACCTTATAACCTAGTGATATAATTGTGATTTATAGAGTCTCATAGTTGTTGATAGTTGTACTGCACATGTCGTTTGTGTTTCCGGTTGAGCACGTTCCTTCTTGGTGTTATGTTTCAGCATATAAAGCAAAAAAATTAAACTGAAACAGGAGTGGCAAACTTGAAATTTAAAGTTTTTTGTCCTTTTAGAAGTGGTTTACGTATACATATAGACTTTGTATTGGACAAGCAGTAAACAAGCTCAGCTTATGCTTTGTCCCTTTCTGAATCTGAATCTAGAATTGTCTCTTTTTCTTTTTATTACAACTGGATATAATTGTGCAAACTTTGTTTTGTAATTCTCTTCAGAAATAAACCAAGAAATGAAAAAAAATATTATTATTATTATTATTATTATTATTATTATTATTATTATTATTATTATTATTATTTAATACATTTGTATAGCACTTTATCTAATAATAAGCTCCAAGTGCTGCACAGAGTATACAATTATAAGTTAAAATGATAAACGTGAACAATAATACAATTATAATACTGTTACAAAATAGTTGACAAAAGCATTATTAAAAAGGTGTGTTTTAAGAGCTCTTTTAAAAGCTGCAACGTTATTTATAGATCTAAAATGAATAGGCAGCGAGTTCCATAGTTTAGGAGCAAAATTCACGATTGCTCTATCACCATATCTATTGTTGGTTCTGTGTTCTACCAATAATCCTTGACAGCCCGATCGGAGCGAGCGACAGTTCCGGTACGGTGTTATTAGATCCATTAGATATTGAGGTGCGCGTCCATGAATACAGTCAAAAACAATGACTAGAATTTTGAATACTATCCGCTGTTCAACAGGCAGCCAGTGCAGTTCGATGAGTAGGGGCGTTGCATAGTTAAATCTGCTCACTTTGGAGATGAGACGAGCTGCCGAGTTTTGCACGACTTGAAGCTTTCGAATTAATGATTTATTTACGCCGTAGAGTAGGGAGTTGGAGTAATCCAAGCGAGATATTACATATGCGTGAACTAACAACTTAGTGGCCTGAGTAGTTAGAAATCGTCGAATTCTAGCTATGTTTCGTAGGTAAAACAATGCAGAAGATACTTTGAGGCTAATAAATTTATCCATGGTTAGCGAATTATCCAACATAGCACCCAGGTTTTTCACAGTAGGTTTGGATGAAATAACTTTAGATTCGATATTGATTTCAATACCCTCAAGTCGCGACAAATTACATTTTGAGCCAAATAAAATAAGTTCAGTCTTGTCATCGTTGAGCTTCAAAAAATTGGCACACATCCATTTCTTGAAAGCCAGGATACATTCTTCAATAGTGTTGATAGCATTTACAGTGTTCTTCTTGTGATCAAAAGCAATATAAATTTGCGAGTCATCAGCATAGAAATGATATTTAACGTTATATTTATTAGCTATATCCGCCAGCGGAGTAACATAAACGGTAAATAAAATAGGGCCTAAAACAGAGCCCTGAGGTACGCCATGACTGAGGGTAGCAGTTGATGAGGTAAAACCATTCACGATCACAGTCTGAGTTCGGCTACGTAAGTAGGACTTAAACCATGATAAAGCCTGATCGCTTACTCCAAAGCGGTGGTGTAGACGTGTGAACAGCGTATCGTGGTCAATGGTGTCGAAAGCTGCACTAAGATCTAACATCGCTAGTGCAACCATAGACTTCGTGTCAAGAGCGGCCATGACATCACTCTGAACTCGTAACAGTGCAGTTTCGGTGGAACAGAACATGCGATAGGCTGATTGATATTTATCCAAAAGATTGTGTGTGATAAGATGTTCATTCAACTGTGCTGCTACTACACGTTCAACGATTTTGGAAACATAGCTTAGATTCGAAACAGGGCGGTAGTTTTTCAAAATGTCTGGATCCAGACTGGCTTTCTTGAGAAGAGGTACAACGAGGGCACACTTTAGATTTTCAGACACTTCAGCGTTGGCGAGGGATAAATTCACAATGTTCGTAAGAATATTCAGAAATTCATTACTACATACTTTCAACAGCCATGCCGGAAGTGGATCAAGCGAGCAGGTAGCCGGGGATGACTTTTCAATAATACCTTTGAGTTCTACTGTGGTAACAGGTCTAAATTCAGAAAGTTTGGAGCTACAAAATGCACCATTGAGTTCACGAAATTCTTCAAAGAGTTTTGAGCGATCATCGCAAGAAATATCATTTCTAATTTTAATAATTTTATCCAAGAAAAACTCGCAGAACATGTTGGGCATGACTTCCTGTTCAATATTTGTTGGGAGTTTGCTAGACTTAGACCAACCAAGAAGCTCCTTTGTGACGTTAAATAGTCGTTTTTGATCACATTGTGAGTCGAGAACTTTAGCTGAATAGAACTCCGATTTGGCTTCATTGCACAAATGATTCACCAGTTTACACTGATTTCGGTATAGTTGTTTATCCTTTTCGAGACCGGATTTGGCATACCGCCTTTCAAGTCGGCGTTTGATGACTTTGGCACTGCGTATATTGGCGTTATACCACTGCGTATTGGGACGTATTGTGACAGTTTTTTCTTTCAAGTTTGGGGGCGTGCCTGTCAACGATAGCTTCAATGCCGTCATGATAAGACTTGACCACTGATTGTAGAGTAGCGTTTTTAGAGGGTAAATCAAGTTTTAGAACATCATTTTTGAAATCATCGAGGTTAATATTTGAAAATTTCCTATAAATAACACGATCCTGTAGAGCACGAGGCTTAGTCACAGTGATGTTAAACGCAACTAAATAATGATCTGAGATGCAAGGGTCACTAACATTTATGTTCGAGATTAGCTCAGGATTTGAGCAAATTATCACGTCTAAAATATGGTTACTGTGGTGAGTTGCAGAGGTAACCAGCTGAAGATAACCGCACGCGGCCAGAGTGGAATTAAATTTTAGTACATCAGGATGGTCGATAACATCAAGATGAAAGTTTAAATCGCCTAAGAAAATAACATCTTTCTTGTAGGACGCAGTAGCTATTAGGAAATCCGAGAATTCCTCTAAAAAGTCAGCATGGTTTTTTCCGAAAGGATCTGGGCGGTACAGTGTGCATACGCGTACAGATTTGTCTTTTACTGAAAGATTTGCTTCAATAACTTCAAATGATCCGTAATGCAATCCGGAAATTTTCTTTACTTTGATAGCGGAATGATAGAGCATCGCTACTCCACCACCGCGGCAGTCTGTTCTAGGTTCGTGGATAAAAGAGTAGCCATCGGGGCAAAGACCGGCGATGACAGCACTGTCATCATCGCAACCAAGCCAGGTCTCCGTTAGAAAGAGAATATCAAAACAGTTATCATTGTTTAGCAGAAGATCATAAATAGAATCAGTTTTATTTCTCACTGATCTTGCGTTTAGGAGGCCACATCGTAGGTATGTTTGGCTGGAATCAAAAACATGGGTTTTTATCTCCACAAGGTTTTTATAATTTACTCCATCACTCGCATTGTTTATGTATTTTCCAGAAGTACTGAGGTCACGGTTAGAAACATGTACTTGTATACTACCATTCAGTGGTAGATCGATCAGATTGTTATTGTTAACCTTATTTCTTGGCCCAGGAGTGTAGAATTCATTTCTGTGGGTTATTCGTCTTTTAATCCGCCTATATTGACCGCCACGGTGACCACGGTAGGCCTTACTATTCATAAACTAAGGTACATTCCTTATACACAAGCACGATCAATAATAGAATCAATATCCCAGTCACTGAACTCTAATGCTCTTCATATGAAAATGACAAAGTCACTATAAAAAAGTTGACTAAAAAACTTTTTTAAACAATACGTTTCACTAAAACGTACTTTAGATTGATAGTCCAATACATCACACAGATCTTAGACCAAAAATATCCTCTAAAACATTCTTAGGTTACGCAGATTGTAGATAAATAAAAGAAATTCCTTTGAGCATTGCTGCCATTCACGGCGCATACACATTCGATATTAATCTCTTTCTATGTTTGTCCGTTGGAAATCGAAAGAAGGAAAGAGTACAGTTGTAGTAGTCATTATCCCATCCATTTGCTGCACAAGGTGGTCCTCTTCTTGTAGTAGCCATACTCTTATTCTTTACTAATCATTATCCAGGCGACAAAAGGTTTTTATAAACGTTAAGACCGAAAAAGTAATGAAAAGTTAAAAAAAAACACGTGCACTTTCCAGGTAACCTCAATGTATTGACAGCTTAATTTGCAACTCTTATACCAGGCGGAGCCACTGCTGTCTGGATACGCGAAAATGGCTGAGTGTCATATCTTGGTAGTAAACAGTTTTTGGTAAGGATAATGTCTCGAAACTGTTTCGAGAAATTATCGTAAAACCAAGAAACATTTTCTGATTTCCGAAACATTTTCGAGTATAACGAGCTTTACATTCGGATAATTTTCCCATAATCCTTTACTACGCACCTGATGCCAAAAAAAGTGTGGGTATCTTTTAGACCCGAGTGCCTCCACAGAAAAACATTTTAACACTTGCCATGTATTTCATTGTTTATGTGTTTATTTGCACTTTGACCCTTCCACGTACGTTCAGTGAAGTGTACAACTTAGAGTAAAAACTGATAGTAAAAGTGATAAAGATTAAAAGTTGAATGGTAATTGCAATGACAGCTTTCGTAACGGGAGTAGGTCATTTGCTCACCTGACAGTTTGCTCACAGGTCATTTGCTCACCGACCAGTTGCTCACAGGTCGTTTTGCTCACCAGGAAAATTTAAAAAATGGTCGTTTGCTCACCTAACACATTTTATTCAAATGATCCATTATTTATTTATCAACTTTATCGACATACTAGAACACAACTTGAAAACAAAATATAACTATGCATATGATCCCATTCTCTTTATTCTAAGTCTATTCTTGCTTATAACCGTTCAATTAATTTCTTATAAATTATACTTGTTTTGATTGTACACTGCTCATGTCACTAGCTGTTTATAATCATAATTTATAGTCCGTAATAATTAATCATAATCAATAACCATAATTCATAATCCGTAATCGTAATTCATAATCCATAACCGCAATTCATAATCCAAACTGTTCATTGTTCAAATCGTACGGAGTGCCCTATTCCTCTAAGAAATTCTTCTAACGTTTTCCTGCCACTGACGAAATCCTTACATAAGTTTTTCAGCCGCCTTTGACACTCTGCAAAATTTCTTCTCGTTCTTTTCTTGGGGGGTTGACCACGAGCATTTTGCATTAACAGTGTCCGGACTACTGCTTCGTCTTTTCTCAGACCCATAACTGCCGTGTAGAATGATGGATGTTTGTGTCCAACTAACTGCAAAAATGCTGCGTTCCAAGACTCACACAGATTATTTGTTCTGTCCCCATCATTGAGAGTTATCTCCTGACCATTCCACGTCTCAGGTCTGAATATTTGTGGAATTCTACGAAGTATAGCCGGCGGCGGTTCGGCGTTGTCGTTTTCCGCGGGACTTTGCACGTGGCGAAATGTACCAGATACATACGTGCGATCAAAGTAGGCCAGCAAATCGTCCATCCCTTCCGGAATGTTATCCCGTAGGTAAGTCATACCTTCGGAGACTCCGAAGTCATACCTTCGGAGACTCGGGAGGAACGCAAGGCCATCTATCATTCCGCAAAATAGCCTCACCTCTTCGGATGCACGATAAAGAGGTACCAGACCAAGGTCTTGAATTTTTCTCCATGTACTCTACGTCAAATGGAAAAAAACATCCGTGCGTCTGTACGTGAGGTTCAAACACGAAGGTTACGGCTTGCATTGCCGCCGTTTCAAAGTCAGTTACAATTGTGGTTGGATCCGGAGTGTATCCCATCAACTGGCATTTACTTTCAATTACCTGGAGCATTTCTTCATAAATACCCTGTGACTTACCGGGTAGAAATGCATATACGCAGGACACCGCAGTTTCACTCGAGTGGCGCCCTGATAACGTACAGCTGTTGAAATATTGCAGGTGCGATTGTCACCTCCTGTTGTTTCCCATTCGTTTGATATATCTAAATCCCTCAATGTGGCTGGATCCTTTGGAAATGCACCTCGTTTTTGTCTGCGTATAGTCCTGCGGTATTGTTCTAAGTTGCCCAGGTTCGCTCTTACGTTTTCTGGAGCTTCCTGAATTGCCTGAGAAAGAATCTGGGTTGGTCGCGCCATAATATTTCGGGCTGTATTGGAAATATTTTCTCTAAATTTGGCTGCACCAACAGCATTTTCATCCGCATCATGACAGTGCTCTGTGAAGAATTTAACCTCTTGAACCTAGAAACAAAAAAGTATAACAATGAAATAATAGTTAAACAATTAATAAATAATAATAGAAATTAATAATTTATGTTGCTTTTATTGATTAATTATAAACTATAATTTTTAAACTTTAAAATAAAAAATTTTAACCTAAATTATTAATAATTAAGGTGTAATAATAATTTATAACTCACGTTTATGTCTGTAGAAACAGCTCCTTTGCAATTTAAAGACCTTTGTTTGTGACAGGCCCATCGTATCCAGTTGTTTCTTGTCAGTTTTTTTTTGTGTACATATGTCCACTGTATCAAAGTTTCTGTCTCCCCGTTTACTTGTTATTAGTTCCTTGACAGTCAACTTAATTGTGATTAGGGGTGCATTGTTTGCTGCTTTTGTAATACATTTTGAAATATGGATGAGCTGATATTTCTGACTTAAAAGATAAGAAAAGATAAGAACAACAAAATATCCGGGCCACCCCGCACCCCACTACTGCGTATGCTCTTTGATCTAAAAGTATTAAAAAGTTATGTAATTTCATGTCACAAACAAAATATCCCTATTGAAGAATTACTCCAAGTGCCGCTTAAGCAAATGATTTGAAAGAAATTCCAAATATTACACCTTTTAAGGTTTCTTCCATTTCTTCCCTGAAATTGTAGGGAAGAAAGTATTTCTTCCCTATTTTGGGGAAAAAACCCGGAAAAACCATGGTTTTTACCCTCCATGGAAGAAACATGCCAACCCTGCTATAGGTTTGGGGTGTCTGTCCGTCTGTCCGTCATCGCTTGAGAATAGGCTTAAATTAAAGGTCTCGACCTGTAGATGTGCCTTTTGATACTTTCGGTCAGATTCGGTCATTCGGAAGTGGTCAAAAATTGACTTTATACCCCTTTGAAATTGGGGGCGGTTGAGGCCTGCTTGTGTTTCACAAATACTTACTTGTTTAACCAGGTTTTTACCGTCCGGCAAAAACATTTTTGGACCTTACAAAAAATGGCAAAGAATATCATCTGCTTTCCAAAAGATTTCAAGTAGTCTTTGTATCTCGTTATTATTCTATGCCTGGTAAATTTCCAGAAAGCATTGATCCTGTTTATTTAACAGGATTTGAAAAAGGCATTAAAGAATAATAAAGGGGTTTTCCAGACTTTATTTGCGAAAGTTAATGAGGATTCCTGCTCGGTATCTCCGGGTCAGCTCTTCCTTACACTTACTGGGTATATATCTGTCTCAGAGCTACGACGCCTTCCATTGTTCCGCTAATTGAGGTCAACTTCATTTGATCTGAGGCGCGAATCCTGCATGACCAGGCACTATTATTTAAACGTTTTCAGCAAGTTCCAACTCGAGTATACGAGGGGGAGAATGAATGGTTACAGTACGAGTACAAAGTGGCGAAATTGAAAAGAACCTCTTTCGTTGTTGAAAACCAGGAATGGCAAAAAAGGAATATTTGAGTCGAAAAGGTTGCCAGATTTGCATCTTGCTTATTAAGTTAGAATTGAACATTTTGTTGTCACCAATTAGAATCTACTGTAACTAATTCTATCTCCTCTCCTATCCTTTTGTGCAGCAAGCAACAATTTTAATGGTATGTTTATCTTTTATTCCTTCGTTGAAGTGCAGAAAAATTAGTTCTGGCGCTCATCTTTGAAATGTTTGTTTACTTTCCGGCCTTTAAATGGCATGTGACCAAAGTCAAGTGACCGGAATTTAAATAAAGGGGTTATAGATTATCTGTAAAATGTACACCCAAATTATTGATAGATGCAGAATTAAGCCAAGTGTTATTCTGTAATCCCAAAGTATTTATTTTTTTTAGTTTGTTTTCTAACGCTTTTTGAAATATCAGTTTAAAAGTTTTTGGCGGATAGTTGTAAAATTTGTTGTCACGTTTCACGCAATAAACTATGCTCCCTGTACACAAGCAATTGCCAGTTATGGCCAGAGATTTGTGGTTATTTCCGTATTCCTTTTTTGTAAAGAAAGCAGGACTCGGGTGTTATATATCATTACCGTTGTACTTTGAGAACCTTTAGCAAATGCCAATAAAGACTTGTGGGTCGTTGAATCTCGCACAAAATCGCAATAGAGGTACCTCAGAGCGAGCGCAGTTGACTTGCATGTCGCGTTATACAGCGGGGATTTGAATCCGTACGAGGAAACCCTGTTGCGTGCTGCTTCTTAAAGCTACTCAGTGGGATTCTAAGCGCTGGTATTGAAACATAACTTCTGATTTGGGACTGCATAAATGTATAAAATGGTACGAGGGAGAGGAGATAGAATTGGTTATAGCAGATCGTAATTGGTGATTACCAAAGGTTAACCGCTACATAAACCAGCTGCAAATTTTGCAGCCCTCCCGACTCAGATACATGTTATTTTGCGATACTTGACAAAAGATACTTGTTTTCAACCACGGAAGATGTTCTTTTTCATTTCTCCAATTTCGATACACTGTAACCATTCGTTCTGCTCCCTCTCGTAGACCAAAAGATTCAATATCGATGCACATTTTGAGACATTCAGGAGAGAGAAGGTAAGTTTTAAGGTAGGAAATGGGAGTTCAACACGCAAAAGAAATCGATCCTGTTCACCACGGCGAAACAGAGGACAAGTTGCGTCCAGATCGGCTTTTTGGAAACAGCCAAAATTTGACGAAAACATTGTAAAAACAACAAGAGATCTAAAAAATGCGATTGACTTGAAGGCTTAGGTTGCGATTGTTGACAACCGTGTTGTCGGTTCTTCTGCATCTCATTCTGATAACCGCACTGCCCTTTTCCATTAAATGCACCTTTCATTGTTTTCTTGTGCCCTACTGATTGACTTGCTTCCCAGGCGCATTATCATAGTTCAAATGATGCGTTGAAAATATCAAGTTGCTGCTGCCAAATATTTGCAGTTCATCTGCTTGTCAGAGAATTTAGCTAATATGCATGTATTGCATGCAGACCTTCATTGTATATAACTGGTAGGAGGGGAAAGAGAACGAATGGTTACAGTAGATGTAATTTTTGAGTGTCTTTGATTTGTCAAGTGTCACAAAATAAGGACTACTTGAGTCGAAAGTGTTGCCAAATCTCGCTTATTTAGTGGAGTCGAGATGTATTAACCTTTTGTTATGATCTACTCTAACCAGTTTTATCTCCTCTCCCTCATGCGAGTCATGGTGTTCAGGCCATTCTTACATTTTGTAACCGCATCCTCCTCTTTATTGATTAGCATTAACTTAAACCTGTTGCTCAAGCTCACACATAACCCATAAAACTTATAACCGAAGCATATTTAGCTACTAGTGGGAGAGGAGATACAGCTGATTAGAACAGATGCATAATTGGTAACAATCAAATGTTACATTCCGATTCCTCTTAACAACCCTTTCCACTGGGACATTCCTTATTTTGCTATACTTGAGAAATGAAAGTTGTTCTCAGCCACGGAAGATGTCCTTTTTCATGTTTGGATCTGCCGTAACCATTCGTTCTCCTCTCCTGTGGTACAGGTGGGTGATCCGAAATGTGCGAAGACCCAGGGACAGGAAGATTGACCTAGAAAGATCCATAACTACGTTAGACGTGTATGAACTGTATGTCCTTATCTCTCTATATATAGTAATATTGCAACGTAAAATTGGTAGCACCACGTGTTATCACAGAAAAAAAAGATATAAAACTGGCCAGATTGATCAGCGTTTTTAGATCAGCCGCCTTCCTTGAGCTGTTCTGCTCTCATCATTGGCATCCCGGTTGTTTTAATCAAAATTGTTTGTGAAGTTATCTGAAGTATATCCTTACAACATACAATATAATTTATACACTGAAAGAAAATGGTAGTATTCTCCAGTCTGAATCTCGAATCGATTAATCATCGTATTCAGGGCTCGAACTTAACTATTTTTGACTCGGAGCCATCGGGCTCCCGGGTCTGAAAATCTGGGAGCCCGACCAAAAATCTGGGAGCCCGACCCAAAATCTGGGAGCCCGACCCAAAATCTGGGAGCCCGGAGTATATATGTTTGATTAAATGAAAAAAAACTGTGTATTCGATTTTTTATTAATGTCACATTTGTCATAACATGAAATCTAAGTTCTGCCAAGCTTCTTTTTCTTCATTTACGTCTTGTTTGCCTTTTTCATTATTTTCCTCTTTTTTGTCCATCATATCGGGACGCCTTATTCAAACACCTGAAGTGGCCCAAAGATCAATAGCATGGCTAGGGTCAAAGCTATATATTTCTTCTGATTCCAGTTGAACCATCATGAAGTAACTAACGTGATCATCACTTAGGCAGGACCGCCAATCACTTTTCGTTTTTTAGCTTTGTGCCCCGGAAGGGGCTTATGGATTGCGCTCTGTCCATCTGTGTATCTGTCCGTCCGTTACCACTCATTCGTCTTAGATGTGTACGCCATTTTGTCTGAAAGTTTACAGGACTCACCCCCATGGTCGTAGCTTGATGCACACCAATTTTTTTGGCGGTCCGATTTTTTTTTAATTCTAGTGTTTTCAATACTGTTTTTAAACTTTGTTTGTGCGATATCTCGAAAATAGCCCATCAGTTCTTCACCATACCTTGCAGAAAGAAAGACCATATAGTGCAGATTTGCACTGAGGAATTGTTTTGATTTTTTTTCAAAAATTGAATTTTTGACGAATATTTGAAATTTTCACTTAGGTGTTTTTTTACCTGTTTTGGACTTTGTTTACGCGATATCTCTAAAACATTTCGTCAGATCTTCATCAAACCTTTTAGAAAGAAAGACCATACTGTGACGATCATCATAAAGGGTTATTTTTTATTTTTGTCAAAAATTGAATTTTTGACGAACTTTTGGTATTTTTTCACTTTGGTTTGTTTTTAGCTGTTTTGGACTTTGTTCACGCGATATCTCTAAAACAGTTCATCGGATCTTCTCCAAACCCTGGAATTAGAAATACCAGATAGTGCATATCATCATGAAGGTTGATTCTGATTAAAAATTGTATTTTGAACGATTTTTTTTTTTTTTTTTGAATTTCACTTTGATGTGTTTTTAACTTTTTGACTATGTGCCCACGGTATCTCAGAGATAGCGAATTCGATTTTGATCAAATCTATAGTGCAGATGGTCACTGAAGTAGTTGGTCTGTCTAGTAATTGGGTTAGGTTGGCCCAAAAAAATGATCCAAATGCACTTTGAAATTTACCAAATCCTGGAAATTATTCAGCATCGGAATGAGTTTGTTAACACGATATCTCAAGAACAACTGCAGGGATTTTAATGAAACTTGGTATGTAGCTTCTATGGGAACAAACAACAGATCGGGTTTTAAATGGGCCAGGTTCGTCCATCGAAAATGCACCAACTGGACTTGGAAAAAATTTCAGCTCTTGATTGACTATTGATGGCCGTGTTTAACTGATTGGGGCCTGTGGGGAATATGTGGGCTATGCACACTGCTCTAGTTCCACAATGTAGTCCTGAAATGTTTCTAAGCTGATTTCTTATCAATTATGAACAAATTCATTGTGGAGAAACCTGATGTGCTCTAGCGTGAAGTTCTCAAAGCATGGATTTCTCATAAAATAATTAAAAATAATGAAGTTCATTGTTAAGTTTCTGACGTCACAATAAATAAAATCCGATTTCAGTATTGTAAAAAAAAAAAAAACAAATACCGGATTTTCCGGGAGCCAGCCGGGCTCCGAGATCCAAAAATCTCGGAGCCCGGCGCGAAATCTAGGAGCCTCGGGCTCCCGGGCTACCACTAATTTCGAGCCCTGATCGTATTGTTAAATACAACTGCGGTGTCACACTCTATTAAAAAGGAGGAAAAAAAAGAACATAGCTACAAATCTCCAAGAATAAAACTTTCGTTTACAAACAAGGAGTATGTTGAAGGGGGTATTGATTTAGTTAAAAGTAACATTACTAAATTATAGTAACATTACCACTCATAAGTGATAACTAATTGTTAGCAGATTGTACAAGAGGGAATAAAGTTGAGGCATGGGTGCTGCGAACTCAGCGCA